>CM055096.1:26620958-26727239 GCA_029204225.1 Diphasiastrum complanatum | reverse complement strand
GACAGGTAGGGTTGGCCCATTGGATCCATTGGTGCTGGTTCCGGTTCTGCCTCTTGTTGCACAATTGCTAATCTGGAAAGGTGTGGTGCTTGATTTGCTATCCTTCATGCTATTGATCGTCCCGATCTCAGATTCATCTGTGGGTTCCAAAGTGATTGGATCTTGCTTATACATTCGGATGCAGTCTGGATCTCTAAGAATCTGATCAATCTGATCGGCCAGAAGTGAATTTTAGGCCCTTTACGGTGGTTTTTCCTTAATAGCTTTTTACTCCTTGCACTGATGACTTGAGATTTTGATAGTAGCTGGATCTGATGCAGATCTTTCCACTGATCTAGTCTGCGAGGGTTCTGTTGCTGTGCAAGGGTTCTTTAGCTGTTTTTGCAAGTAAAAAACTTGATATCTTTCAGATATCTGAAAAGTAACTCTCGCAAGGCTCACAGTAGCTGGATCCGGGTTAGATCTCACTATAGAAATCTCTGCGAGAGTTAACTCTTGCAAGAAGTGAAAATTTCACTATCTGCAAGGGTTCAAAACCACTTTTTTAGCTTGATCTTCACCATTCTTCACACTAACTCTCGTAGCTTCATCACTGATGTAAATTGACATTTTGAATCGATTGAGAGGTCTGCGAGAGTTCTTATTGAAAGGATTTGCTGATCTTCACTTTTTAGTGATTTTTTGCACTTATATCCAATTTTCTGCTCACTAGAATCAAAATAACTCTCGCAAGCTCTTTTGTGTCCTAGTCTCACTGAGATGGACTTCAGAATCCTCTGCGAGAGTTCTTGACTACTGGAACTGAAAATTTTGCTGTTTGCGAGGGTTCACTGGTACTTTCCCGTCTTTTTTTCACTGGGAACTCGCACAGGCACTTAGACATCAAACTAACTCTCGCAAGCTTCTCTGTATCCTAGTCTCCATCGAGATGGAACTTCAGAGGGCTCTGCGAGAGTTCTTATGAAAATTTGAATTTTTGGAAATTTTTTCAAGGGTTTTTTGAATTTTTTATGACTTTTCTCTGGTTTTCACAATTTGCTTGGAACTAACTCTCACAGGCTTCTATGCAGGTCTGAGACAGTACCCTGGAGCTGCTGCCAGTCATGCAAGCGTTAATTCTCACTGATTCTGGAGATATAAAAATCTGATGAGATTTTAGTCTCTTTTTCCCTCCAAAAGCAGATTGGTTGTGTTTTTTTGGGTATTTTTGGCTGGTTGGTTTGGGTTTCCAGCCCTTAGAGGCTGTTCAGGACCTCCTCTACCCTCCCACACTCCTCCGCTAGCTGTGAAACGTCCAAACACAAAAAAGTACAGAAAACTAACTCTAAACACCCAAAAAATCTACCTAAAACCTACTCTAAAAAGCAAGAAAATAGCTAAAATGACAGCTAAACTAGTTAGTGGAAACCTATCCCCGGCAACGGCGCCCACTGTGGGTCGAAGATCTTGCGTAGGTATAGCCCCTCCCGCCTGTCAACAAGGGTTAGATCACTGGATAGGTATCTAACTATGCAAAAATGCTATTTTTTAGTTAGTTTCCTACCTTTCTCCCTTAACTCTACTCACCACTACACTACTCTCTCTTAACTCTACTCCTCTACACTAACATTCATCATGATTGTAGGTGAAAGGAAGGGAATGATTAGAAAAGATGGAGGGAAAAAAAGATAGAAGAGAGAGAGAGAGAGAGGGTGGAGGTTAGCTCAAATGCACATTGTAACTTGCTAAAGGAGAAACATAAACTATTGAAACCAAAAGCATGAACTTGAAAGCAATAGAAAACAACAAGAGCAATAGCAAGCATTGAATTGCAAATGAGGATGCTTCTCTTCCAAAATTGGTAGAGTTTCCTCCTCGTCATTAAGCATCCAAATAGTGTACAAATGGTGGCCTTTTTATAAAATGGGGAAGGCCCTTGCCCCTCAATCCTATTGGCTATATTCACAATGATCCTATCCATTCATCTTGGACCCAACTTGATCCAAGGGTCCACAACAAGTACATTGGTAATCACAAGATTCATGTGAGTCCCAATTTGGACCCAACTCTAAAAAATAATCTCTAAGTTTAAAAATGACTTTGGGCCTCTAGTTTTATTTTAATTCCAAGGCTCAGTCAAGTTTATTTTATTTACAACTTTACTTGCGTGCTCATTGGGCCATGGGCTTACGCGCACAGGATGCCATGCCCTCGCAACACATTTTATTGAATGATTTTATTTATTTACACTTTGTTGAGAATACTCTCTCTCTCTCTCTCTCTCTCTCTCTCTCTCTCTCTCTCTCTCTCTCTCTCTCTCTCTCTCTCTCTCTCTCTCTCTCAAAAGATGAAAAAGTTTACAAAAATGGTCCCAATAAATTTCAAAATTAAAAAAAAAAATTTAAAAATTTTTCGCATTTGTAGAATTTTTGGATTTTTGTAGATTTTTAGAATTATTCGCAATTTTAGAATTTTCCGCATTTTTCAAAAACTGCTACAAAATCTAAAAATCTACAAACGCGAAAAATCTTTAACATTCTAAAAATTCAAAAAATGTTACAATATGAAGAATTTTTCACATTTTCCTAATTTTCAGATTTTTAGATTTTTACGCATTTTTTTTTGGGTCCCGTTTGAAATCTGAAAAATTCGAAAAATCTAAAAATGCGAAAAAATTTCAAAAATTGTACCATTTTTTGAATTTTTATAAAGTTAAAGATTTTTCGCATTTGTAGATTTTTTAGATTTTGTAGTAGTTTTCGAAAAATGCAAAAAATTCTAAAAATTTACAAATTCTAAAATTCTACAAATGAGAAAACTTCTACAAATGCTACAAAAACTTTGGCCCTCCCTTCCGCTCCCCTCCCTTCGGCCCCTCTTAGGGCCCTCCTTGAAAAATGCGACAAATGTGACGCCCTACCCTCCCTTCAGCCCGAAAAACACGACGCCTCACTTGGCCCCTCCCGAAAAATGCGACACCTTCCCCTCCCTCGGCCCCGCCCAAAAACTGCAACCCCTCTCTCTCACTCACTCACTCTCTCTCTCTCACTCACTCACTCTCACTCTCACACACACACACACACTCTCTCTCTCTCTCAACAAACAAACAAAAACACACACACACACACACACACACACGTAGGACCTTCGGCCAGCCGTCATCGAGAGGCAAACTTCACTACTATATTATAATAACATTTGATTTGGGGCATGTTTGGTGCAAGGGTAGTCCTACCACCGTGCCTTGCACGGCACGCTCTCCCTCAATTCTAAAAACAGGCCCGTCTCCTCCGGCTTTTTCCTCACTATTCTTCTCTCTCCTCTCTTCCTTCTGTCCTTCCTTTATGTATATATATATGCATGTAAATTCATCCTCTCTTTTACTTTCTTATCTACGGCTGCCGCGATCCTCTCCTCCTCTTTTACTTGGTTTTCTGCTCGCGATCCACATCTCTCTTCCTTCGCGGTGATCCTCGTATTGCTTCCCAGATCGACGCCGCCTTGAAGAAAATCTTGAGGCTGCATATTTTGATCAGCAATTAACTGCGCCGTTTCCACACGAAAGGTTTCATGTCACAGTTCGATATTCAGATCCCTGCCGCCTTCGGTACGTTCCATTTCCATGCTGTATTATGTGTCTGCGTTCGGTGCGGTGTTCGTGAGTATAAACTCTAGGCTTGGGTTTACATAATTCAAGTTTTGCTAAGATTTTCTGATGTTTAGCAACATACCGAACGCAAGAGCAATCATTTGCTTAGAAGTCTTGTTTTTTGGTTTTTTTTTTGTTTTCATCTGCTTTGCCGCTTTCGAGATTGCTTCGCAAGGGTCTTTGACCAAGTTTCCGCTGGGGATTATATTAGATTTTTCACGGATGTTTGAGATGTAGTGTGTTTTTCTTCCATGAAATTCTGTTCTGCGCCCGTAGGGGATCAGGATTATGGGACATAATAGTTGCAATTATCGCTGATGGGTCTTTGACATTTTTGTATGAGGCACAGATCCTTTTGCGGAATCCAACGCTGAAGACTCAGAGGCAGGTACTAAGGATTATGTGCATGTGCGCGTTCAGCAACGGAATGGACGGAAGAGTTTGACGACCGTGCAAGGCTTGAACAAAGCATTCAACTACAATAAGATTCTGAAAGATTTCAAGAAGGTAAGTTTGCTCAAAAAAGTTGATAAGCTAATAGGTGGTTGGTTGATAATCTCCCCTTTCTGCTTGAGTTGCGAGCAAAATGTTTTAACGCTATTTCTTCCCTTGGAACTGCTTTTGCAGGAATTCTGCTGCAACGGCACTGTTGTGCAAGATCCAGAGTTGGGTCAGGTAACTGTCAAATTTGGTGCCTATTAATGCATAGCAGATATGCAGTGTTTAGAGGCAGTTTTCGTATCAGGATACTATGCACACGCTTATATGTTTTATACCTGTCTTGTATCTACTTGCAGGTTATCCAGCTTCAAGGAGATCAGCGGAAAAATGTTTCACAGTTTTTAGTACAGGTAATTATGCCCCTTACTACAGTGATTTTCTAGATATTGACTCATAATTTAAGTTCTATTATGGCTTTTCAGTTTTAAAAGAAGTTTGTTTGCCACACCATAATCTTTCGTGGCACACTCACCACATGTTTTTTGATAGGGATGTTTAACCCTGTCCAAAGTTTCCCATGGCATAGGTGCCGTGGGGCGTAAGTGCCCTAGCAGGTGCGTAAGTGCCCTAGCAGGTGCTGTACCACGGCACTTGTTTTTATTTTTAAATATTTTTTTGGTTTTTCACTAAAAAAAGTTTATCAAAAAAAAAAAACAGGTGCCGTGGGTGCCATGGAACTTCCACGGCACCTGTGCCGTACCACGGCACCTGGAACTTTGGAACTTTGACCCTGTCACTTGTCATTGCTATGTTTAGTTATCGACGGGGTTGGCTCAGTTGGTTAGCTTGGCATCCAAAATTCAAGCCCCCCTTGGAAATCAAGATGCATTTATATACCTAGTTATTGTATCCGCGATTAAGTTCCTTGTTTCTATTCATTCTGTTCTTTATCTTTTTATGTTTTTGCTTGTTCTGCTGGTTTCTCATTTGTTGGCTTTCAGCACTAGGTCCAACCACTTTGTATTTTCTCGAAACCCGAGTAGCAACTTCGGATTGAGTACTGTTAAGACTATAAGTGATGTTACAGGCAAAATTCACTGTTTTTATATTGATGGTTTGATATGTGGACATGGTGCTATCCTTGATGAATTCATTTTTTGTTTTAAGCTTTACTAAGTGATGACATTAGGCCCTCATTTGTAATTTTTTAATTTGGGTTTATCTCCTTCAGATTCTAATGTTGACATTTCTATTGATGCAGGCTGGTGTGGTAAAGAAAGACTTGATCAAAATTCATGGATTTTAAGTGCCCGTAGTTGGAAGTTGGTAGTTTTCAGCTTATTAGCCTTTATTGTGGAACAACCAAATATGAGATCAAAGCATTGAGCTCATTGTTGTAGTTGAAGTGTAGGGAATTGGTAAAGAAGTGATGGAGATAAAGCCGAATTTCTCGTTTATGATTTCAAAATTTTGGTTTTGATATCGATATTTTCTACTTGCTCATTCAAAGTTGGTTTTACTCGTGTATGTCAAATACGACTTTCATTCCAAAAACTGCTCTACCTTGGTGTGATGCACTTGTAATTTCAAAGTTTTTATTGTGGAAATGTTGATTTTTGAATTTCATTGTCATGAAAGGCATTATTCTGAAGACCTTGCTAAGTTTCTTATATAAGTGTCGTATGGGTATAGCGTTTTGCCAAAGATTGACTTAAAATCATTTTTAAATGTTGGGAGTTGAAGCAAAAGTGTGGCTGTATGTTCTCATCTTTTGAAGGTTGTAAAGCCCTTTGGTTCTACAAGCTTTGAGTAAGTTGCTACATTTCTATGTTCTAACTATAGCTATTCATGAACAAAATCACTAAATGCTTGCTTAGGTGTTGTGGATAGTAATTGCTTTATTGAACGATGATGTTTTGTGGACCTTTGAAGTTTGATGGTATGTTTTAATGTGGTGATTGATGTGTATGTGAAAATTTTAGGTCCTGACTTGTATTTGAAACTACCTTGTAGTGGTTTTGATAGTCGAATCTTCCTTTGATAAAATCCTAAAGACCATTAGTCCTCCTTAAGCTTGCAACTACCTACCTTCTCTTAGATCACTAACTAACTAGGGTGAATCTGCATTTGATTTAAAATTGAAGTAGACCAGGGGTTTTAGATACTAATTGGTATTGGATTTGTGACAACTCAAAGTAAAGGGTAGTTAGACTTCTACTAGCGATGAAGTTAACTCAATGAAGAGTTGTTGAGACCTATAGTGATTGACATGGAGTGAGTCACTTAAACATGTGTCTCAATGAGGTGGCCTAGGGATGTGCCCATATATCAACTCTTTCTTGATCATTCAATGTCTTGATGGATTGAGCTTTGGATCATATAATCTTGGACATAACATCTACATGAGTAGGATGGTCTATGGTAGTCTGGGATGCCATGGTTACCAAGAGGTTGATGTTGGACGTTAATATAGACTCCCATCCCTAAGGGGTGAGTGTAGACTTTGCTCTACATATGTATGTTGATTTTGATGTGCAAATCGTTGATGTTGCTCAAATGGATTTCCATAAAGTTAATACGCTTGTAGTTCTAATAGTAGACTTAGAGGTTAGCCTATTTGAAGGAGATTATGAACGATGGATGGTGTATTGTGGGATGGACAAATTGGCACAACATTTGTGGAGAGTTAGGAGTAGATTAGAAGGAATATTCTAGAAACAAGCATTATGCCAAGAAATTTATCGTCTATTTTTTATCCATTATTGCGTCATAGTTTTGTTAATGTATTGAATCAATTGCAAAAGATTTTGGTATCGTTTGAAATCAAAAAAAAATTATGCATTATTGTGACAGTTGCATGCATGAGTGCAAAGATTGCGTGATACAAATTTACCTTGAAAAAACTATTTTATAAATGAACTACTCTCATGAATGAGTAGAATCATAAATTCAATCAAGTAGTGGCATGATAAATGCATGAGAGAGGCATTACTTTTTTGCATTCGCGTGTTGATAATCTAGAAAATTATAGGTTGTCGTGAATGCAAGTCAATGATTTCATGATTTGCCTAGCATGTATGGCTACAATTGTATGTCAAAAATCTAATTACTAAATCCATGAAAAATGTGGCTATGAACTCGAATTTGCATATATGATAATAACATTCATAAATAATTGATTAAAGTTAGATGCCATTTTTGGAGAAAACAAGAATAGAATTAAATTTAACAATTGATATCTTAGACTTAATGACCGGAATGTCATCATTGATTACTATATGCCTTACTGACCGACATTGACTCTTAGTATAAACCACTATAGCATAGATGTTATACAAACTTCTAGTATCAACTTTTCATAATGTAGAGTTAACTTTTTGGCCATGTCGTAGAATGAGGGGCTTATTGCAATCAGGTTTGCTTTTCACTTGCTTGCGATCCTTTTTTTTTTCTTTTTTTTTTTCTTTTTCAAATGTTTATATATATTTTTTGAGTCATTTACAATTTTCGTGTGCTTGACACGCGATAATTTATTGATTTTTTTATAAACATAGTGTTTTCGTTTTCCAGTTCTTCAGGAATCGCAAATGAACTGGGAGCGTGACAATTTGACGTTGGGAGTGTAAAATTTGAAGTTCTTTATCACATTTGTTTCCTTTCTCGATCTCCTCGTTGTCGCTGCCTTTATGGATCTCCTCGTTGTCGTTGCATGCAACACCCTCTCGATCTCCTCCTCGTCGCTACATGCAGCACCAGCTATGGTGTTCCAAAGTTGGGTTGTCTTCTCTCACATCAACTAAATCATTTCTTTGGATTGAGGAAATAGTCTACCACAATATTTGTCTATCAATACCTGCATTCCTCATCTGTTTCCTCCTTGAAGAAGCATGCAAGTGATGTAAGATCAACCACAACAACTGAACAACTGAACAACTAAAGCATGGTAGAGAGCTTGATATACAAACTAAAAACAGATCGCTCCTCAAATAACCACATGAGGATAGAAAATCACAAAGTCTTCTTCTAACAGTTGCATGAGCTGCTGCAAACTAATAGCTCAATCAGTTTTCAGTTTAAGTTTTGTTATGGGTTCTTGATTTGTCTGCTCATAAGTAATTTTTCCAAAAACACATGTTTAACCTCTGAAGTTTTGAACACATGTTCCTTTTTAAAGTAAATCAAGTCAATCTCTTGGAGACTGAATCAAAAGCACATGCTCTTTGTACAACAAAATAGACTGGTCACTGGGAATTTGACTGGGATAATGGCATTTTGAAGTGCAACATGGAATAACTTTTGGGTGCTTATATCAAAACAAAAGCAAGATTTTCTAAAAGAACTTCTAAGATCCCTTTGTAGTTTGAGCTCCATACGAGTATTGGAACTCAGCCTTGGCATTTGCTGCAATGCAAGTGGAAGGCCATTTCTGTTAGAATTATTATTCATGGGCAATGCCACTTTGTTGGTTATTTACAGAAATATGTGAAATGTATTAATGAACGCGATAAAGGCTTAATGTGCCTAAAGTCAAGTTTGATATATTTTGAGCCCCTCCCAATGTGAAAGGGGCTGAGGTCTTTTATGAAGGAGTGTAACCTCTCTCTCTCTCTCTCTCTCTCTCTCTCTCTCTCTCTCTCTCTCTCTCTCTCTCTCTCTCGTAGTCACTCTCATTGTAGTATGCAAGCTTAAAGTAATAAAGCAATGGTGCTCTCTCTCCCCTCTTGTATTATGTGAATGCTTATGTGCATGCTCTGATTTTAAACATGGTATCAGAGCCATCTATGGCTAACACCTGAATAATCCTGACATGCAGTTTGATTCTTAGGAAGTTTTGATAACATTTAATTTGCTGAGAAAATTTTTCAGAAAGTAAAAAGTTTTCAATTTCGTAAATAAACAGAGATGCATTCTCTGAGTTATGTTTGATTCTTTTTGTAGAAATAGGATGATTCTGCTTTTGTGTATAAGGAAAATGAGAGAGAGCCATGCTTGCTATTCTATTGGTGCCTGAGGATGCATATTGTTCTTGAGAGTTAGATGGTAGACTATTGATGACCAAGTAATGGAGCAAAGTAGCCTGTGCAAAGTAAAGGAGGCTAAATGACAGGCCCGTTGGGGCAAGAGAATTTGCAATGGGAGAGACAAACTCCATGATAGCTTTCTTGTGATGTTCATTTAGCTTCCTTGTGATGTTCATTTCTTGCTGGTGTTGTGCAAAAGGGTGGAGGAGCCGTGTGCTTCAAGCAAGGCCTGGGCTTGGAATATTTTTTGGATGCCACAAGTTCTGCTGCACGGATTATTTCAACTTCCTAGTCAGTGCAGATGTTCTTTTGTTTACAAGGTGCCAAACACTGGCCTTCACCCAGATGGTTAGGAGACAACAGGTTGCAAGCAACGTGAAGAATCAGTGAAAGTTGCACATTTTGTGAAATGGAGTTCAGATCTGCAGAGCTTACATCAGACCTGTGACAGATGTGCGCAGATGGAATAAACGCTACCTGGTTAGAAAGTTTGGATTTGAGCCTGCGGATTGCAGCGTTGAAGTAGTGTATCAATAAAAGTGCGCGATCGCACAGAAAAGAAGGAGCAATCTCAGGCAAGAAAGAAGGATATGTCCGAAGAAGTGCTGGAGGTGCGTGAAGAGCAGCAGAGGTGGCTGCAAGCTCGCGATCCAGATCTGTGTAGGAGCATGTAGGTGATGCGTCCATTTTTCCCTCATCTGAGTGATTTCTGGAAGCCCAAATTCACGGTCCTGAAGTTATGGGAGGTTGACGACCAACAAGTTTTTCTTAAAGAAAATGCAGACACGATAAGGGGTTTAATCAAAAGCTCAGGCAGTGGAGTCTCTGCTGAGTTAATTGATGCACTTCCTAATCTGGAAATAGATTCATGCTTCAATGTGGGAATCTACAAGGTGTATCCCCTAAGAAGAAGAAGAAAATTCTGTCAGCAGTTGTTACATACCTATGTGATAAACAGTATTTCAGACCCCTAATAGTCCATTTAATATTGGGGGCTAAATGACAAGGTACCCTTAAGATTAAGGGTATGTGTCCGAGAAGAAAGGGCAGGCAAGTGACTACCTTAGTCAGAGATAATGGAGTCACGTGACCCTTGGATAAGGGGTACCCTTGGTATTAAAGATACGTGCCTTAGATTAAGGTACTAGTGTCTTTGGCAAGAAAGGCATTCAAAGAGTCATAGGTTATGGAAGGAGTCTCTTGACATTCCATAAACCTATGGAGGCTCTTGGAAATTCTTTAACTCCCCTAGGCTTCTCTCTCTCTCATTGGATGAGCATGGAACTCCATAGTGCATTGGATGGGTCCATGGGCCATCTATATGAGGGTAGTAGGGCGCCCATTGGGAGGGGGAGATCTCTCTTGTTTGCTTTGCTTATGCTCTAGTGTTGTTACTAGTGTGTAGAGTGCTTTCTTGTGGTAGTATGCTTAAGGTTTGGATCTTGCTTATGGTATGGGACATAAGTAGGGTTTGGATCTTGAGTATGCTATGGAGTGTTGTGGTATGCTCGTGATTTGTTTATGGTTAGCAAGAGGGTGCTAGATAGGTCTTGCTTGGAGCTTGGATCTAGCTATGGTTGGGTGGTGAATACTTGAGGCCAGCTTGTTATCTATCTTTGTGTTTAAAGAGTAGGGACATAGGTGGAGGAGAGATCCTTGGAGGCTTACAGATCCTTACTTGCAGGTGGAGGCATCTTAGCTTGGAGTTGAGGAGCATCTTGAAGCTTGCAGGTTGCTTGGAGGACATTTGGAGACTCTACCTTGGATTTGGAGGACTTCCTCACCTCTACTTGTAAAAGTGGCATCAGATCTAGACAAAGGATGGTAACCTTTCTAACCTTCTTCAAGTTCTATTAAGATCACCAACTAATTTTTTTTGGGAAAGATTATAGGCTTTTCTAGTTGTAGAAAACTTGTAGTTGAAGTACCCAATGAATCTAGTTCTCTTTGGAAGAGAGTAGTGATGCTTACAGAATTGTTAAGGGGCTGATTTTTTATCATGTTAGAAAAGTTTTAAAGTGGGCTTTGGGTTTTTAAAAGTTCTGAAAAAAGATTTGTGGGTTGGGTAGAGGAAGTCTTCCTCTACATACACAAACTTTTTTTGGCAAAAAAATTGATTCTAGCTATGTGTTTTGATCAAAACTAGTGTTTTTTTTTATAAATGAAGTGTTTGAAATTCTGATTTTCATTTTGAAGTTCTGTTTTTTAGACCTGTAAAAAAATCAAATCTGAAAAGTGAAGTTTTCATTCAAACTTCATTAGTTACACCTTTCTATCTCCTAGTTTCATGAAGATGGCAATGTAGGAAGGGAATGGTAGTGTAACTTTGTGCATAAAACAAGTTTTGAAGTTCCGTTTTTTGTCATTATGAAGTTTTGATTTTCAGACCTGTAAATATGAAAATAAGATCTGAAAATTGAATTTTTCATAAAGCTTCATCAGTTATCCATTTCTAGACACTAGTTTCATGGATTTGGAAATCTAGAATAGTGAGAAATGTGAAAACTTTGGTTGCTTTTGAAATGACACTGTGGAATTGGAATTGGAATGGGAAATTTATGTAAACATTAGCTTGGATTAGTTAATTGAAGTTTACATAAAGATTTGGTTTTCATTTTTGCTTTTGATTAAGGCAAATGTAGCTTGTTGTTGTTTTCCTTTTAAACTTGGATTAAGCTTGCAAATAGTAGACTTGGATTGAGCTTACAAACAATAAGATTGAATGAATAGAAGTAAATGCTTTTTATTTGCATTGGATGTAACAATTAAAGCATTTTTATCATTCTAATTTGAGCACTTGTTGTTGTATTTGCATAATAGGAAAACACACAAGCAACCCCAATGGATCAAACCAATGAAATCCCAACATTTGATCTATCAAACTCATCCAATGTGGCACAAGCTCTTGAACTTTTATACCAACAAATTCAAGCCACTAATAAGAAGCTTCTTGAAACTAATCAAAGAAACCAAGACTTAAAGTCTAGGTAAGTCAATCAAAAGAAGCATGTAGTTCCACCTCCCGTAAAAGTGTTTAAGGGGAAGAAGAAAGATAGGAACTTACAAGTGGTAAATTCTTGGCTAAATGTTTGGAACAAATACTTTGCCATGAACCAATTCCCTGAATCTGAAAAGTTATCCACTGTCACCATGTTCCTTGAAGGAAGAGTCTTAGTTTGGTGGGATGACTTAGTTGCAAAGGGCAATCAACCTTGTACATGGGATGATTTTTGCAAGCTTTTTAGGGATTATTTTTTACCACTTTTAGATGACTGCGAACACTTCCAAAAGTTGAGTCATCTAATCATGAATAAAGGTTTGGAACAATTTATTCAAGATTTTCATGAGTACCTGAATCCACTTTATAGTGACATTCCGCCTACGGTACAAATGTTAATGCTCATTGATGGGTTACCAAAAGATTATCAAGTGGATATTTGTAGGAACCATCCAAATACCCTAGAAGATGCTATTAGGGCTGCAAAATACTTTGATGACACACCTAAGCCACCTAGGGGTCAACAGCCTAATGAGCAAAAAAAAGGTTTTCAATTTAAGAGGAAGGATAAGGAAGTCGTTAGTGAAACACATCCCAATTCTAACAATCCTAAGAAAACCAAGAAAAACTTTAAAAATTATCATGGTGACAATGATAAAGCTGAAGCTCGTAAGAAGAACATGTGTTTCAAGTGCAATGGCGAGGCTCACCTTGCACGTGATTGCGTCAAAAAACAAGCTTCAACCTCAGGTAATCTATCTCGAAGTAATGAGATTGGTGTATTTTTTTTCTTAGTTCTTTAGTCTTTGGACCTAATGACCTTAAGTGCATTAAAAGTAAAAAATTGAACAATGTAACCGTTAAAAAAATATATATCCACTGTCGCAGATGGATGACCTAATAGATTATCTTGGTGGTGCTGGGTACTTTACCAAGATAGATCTAAGGTCGGGATTCCATCAGATACGCATTAAGGCAGAAAATATACCAAAATTCAGGTTTTGAACCCGCTTTGGTCACTACGAATTTTTGGTGCCTTTTGGTTTGACCAATACACCGGCAACTTTCCAACAGATGATGAACGATTTGTTCAGACCATATTTGGGAAGATTCGTAGTGGTATTCTTAGATGATATCCTAGTGTTCAGTAAGACTTTGGCGGAACATAAAGAGCATCTTAGAATTGTCTTGGACATTCTAAGAAGGGAAAAACTCTTTGCCAAGGAGTATAAGTGTGACTTTTTTTGCTAAGGAATTGTCCTACTTTGGGCATAAGATTTTCAAACGGGGAGTGGAGATTGAGGTCGATCGTATCCAGAGGGTTATTGATTGGCCTATTCTCACCAAAGTTCCAGAAATCAAGTCTTTCTTGGGGTTTGTAGGATTTTTCTATCAACATATTCTCCAATTTGCTCGACTGACATTTCTATAAGAAGCTAAGCCAGAGGACTAAGAGTCCACTAGTGGTGTGGACGGAGGATATGAATATTTGTTTTGAGTTGCTTAAGAAAAGTGTCACTTCGGCACCAATACTTATCATTGGCAATCCTAATATGGCTTTTGTGGTTAGGACCGATGCCATTGATTATGCTATTGGAACTATTTTGATACAAGATGGACATCCTGTGGCTTATGAAAGCAAGAAACTCAATCCTGCTCAGTCTAGGTATTGTACCTATGAGAAAGAACTATTTGCAATTGTTCATTCCTTGAAAATTTGGTGACATTATTTGTATGGAGCTAGATTTGAGTTTTGACGGATCATCAGACTCTTCGATATTTTTGTGATGCTACAAATTTAAAGGGGAAGCAAGCTAGATGGGTTGAGCAGATGCAAATCTTTGACTTTTCTATACGTTATTGTAAAGGAAGTCAAAATCCTCTAGCGGATGCTTTGAGTCGGTTACCGGTTATTAATCAGTTGTGCTTTACTGTTATAGAATCGGGGTTGTTTTAGTCTCTTCAAGGACTATATGAGTTCGATCCTTTTTTTGGAAAGTATTGGCAACAAGTACTTTCGGGGGTCGATTCAGGTTTGCAAGATTCCTCAAATCAGGGAAAGACTGAACGGATCTCCTAATTCGAAACAAGATTTTGTTTCATATAGGAAAGGTGTGTGTACCAGAGAATGACATTGTAAGGGCCCAAATCTTGCATGAGTGTCATGATAGTCCATGCGCTAGACATCCGGGTATACAAAGAATACTTGACGTAGTTCGAAGGCAATTTCGGTTGCCTAAGATGAAAAGTCAGGTAGAGGCCTATGTAAATAATTGTACCAAGTGCTAGTTAAATAAAGCAGAGAGGCTAAAAGCTAATGGCCTATTACATCCTTTAGATATTCTTACTGGAAAGTGAGAAAGTATATCTATGGATTTTGTGGTCGGGCTTCCACGTACAGGGAAGGGCCACGATTCGGTTTGGGTCATTGTTGACAGACTTACGAAGTTTGCTCAATTTATTCCAACAAAAACTACTGTTAAAGCTTCAGAACTAGCTCAACTGTTTGTTGAGAAGCTTTTTCGACTATACGGGCTACCTTGCGATATTGTCAGTTACCGTGACCCAAAATTCACTGGGAATTTTTGGCAAGCAGTATTTGAAAAGTTGGAAACAACTTTAAGTATAAGTTCTACATATCATCCGGAATCAAACGGTCAAACAGAAAGGACCGATCAGACGATGGAGGAGATGCTTCGAGCATATGTGGGCCATCGGCAGTCTGATTGGGAACAGTACCTTCCACTGGTGGAATTTGCATATAACAGTGCAAAACATTCAACGACTGGATTCAGCCCTTTCATGTTTATGTATGGTTTTCAACCTCGATCACCAATTAGTGTTGGCATGAAAAACCTGCGGGTGCAAGCTGCAGCTAATTTCCTTGCGGATATGAAGAAATGTTAAAGTTGGCTAAAGATAGCATAACAAGTGCCCAGGACAGGGCAAGGCACTATGCTGATCTTTCTTGGAAGCACAAGGTATTCATGGTCAATGACTGGGTGTTTTTGAGAGTCCCTAGTCACTCTAGGGGCTTGAAAACTATTAAGTGTGCAAAGTTGGCGCCTAGGTATTGCGGTTCTTTTAAGGCTATCCAAGTGATAAACAAGGTCGCATACAAACTAGACCTTCCAGCTAACGTATCCTGTTTTCCACGTTAGTAAGTTCAAACCCTCGTTGGGGGTTGGGGAGACCATGATCCCTGTGGAAGATCTAGTGGAACTTTTTCGTGATGAGTCCGTGAGTGGACCGCCTGAACCCGAGGCGATTGTTAATAGCCGGCAGAGGACTCTACGAAGTAGAGTGCTTTGGGAACTTTTAGTCAGGTGGAGGGGCAAATCAGAAGAGGAGGATACCTGGGAAAAGGAAGCTGATCTCTAGAAGAATTTTTCAAATTTTTCCCTAGAAGGAAAAATTTAAGTTTAGGGGGAAGGAATGTTACATACCTATGTAATTAGCAGTACTTCAGACCCCTAATAGTCCATTTAGTATTGGGGGCTAAATGGCAAGGTACCCTTAGAATTAAGGATATGTGCCCTTGGGGAAGGACAGACAAGTGACTATACCTTAGTTGGAGGTAATGGAGTCACGTGACCCTTGGATAAGGGGTACCCTTAGTATTAAGAATAGGTGTCTTAGATTAAGGTACTAGTGTCCTTGGTTAAGGGCAAGTAGGTGTCTATGCCTTGGATGGAGGTATGGAACCTAGAGAGGTGTTAGAAAGTCATTGGATGACTATTTTTCTAAACCTTGGACCTCAACCTTGAACCATATCACTTTATTGGTCTAGGACCAAAGTATACTTGCACAACTTGGGCAATGGGACCTAGTAGGAGGGCGCCCTTCTAAAGTGTCCATTGAGTTCCCAACTCCCACAAGAAAGGCATTCAAAGAGTCATAGGTTATGGAAGGAGTCTCTTGACATTCCATAAGCCTCAAACAATTTCAAGAAAGTCATAAAATTTCAGCTAATCGCCAATTTGAAAGGCACACCTAAAATGAACACTCTTTTTTTTTTAAGTGAATCTGAACGTTTATAATAAATAAAATTTGGGAACATCATCAACTAACTTATAAAATAAGAGATGTCCTAGACAAGTCCCTAGGTTAAAAGTTGGCTTCTATTATCCATTGTGAACAAGATTTGAGCGCATTGCAAAGAACAATATTATCCAACCGAGATTATGGATATTGTGAAAGTAGATCTCTAGTTATAGATAACATTTACAATATGGCTTAGATGAGTCTCTAGGTTCCAAGGTGGGTCCTAGTATGTCACCTATCCCCCCTTGGCTTGGATTCAAGGCCCTCACACCAACTTTGCAAAGAATACTTTTGTCCAATTAAACTCCAATGAAAAACGAAAATCGAAATTTAATACAATGTTAAAATTTTATCATTTTCAAGATATAACAAGATTAGGTTGATAAATGTTGAATTGTCATTAGCTTTCTAGATTTTGGATTATAAATTAAATTATAGACTTAGATGTCCTTTAAATCTTGAAAATAAAAATAAAAAAGCCCTACACCTAACCTCTAGATGCACAAGTAGTGGACACATGGTTGTTTGATAAATGACACTTGTAGTCGACACGTGGCACACTGAAGACAAGTGAACGCCTATGGGCATGATCCTCTTCATCAGGCCTATCCTATGGAGTCAAGAGTAGTGCTCTCAAGAAGTCAATAATAGGCTTGGCTTTAAAATGGCATGTCACACATTACTAATTAGTTTCAGCATCTATATTTTTGTAGCTTTATATCATGATGATTCTATAAAAAAAAGCCATGTCTTCAATAGCTGATATTGAATTCAAAAGCAAAATTTTGTATAATCCTTTCAAATTCAAAAAAAATTCAAAGCGCATGGCAAAGTTTCTAGTATTATCAATCCACCTTACTCACTTCTATAAATTCAATGGTTTTAGATAAATTTTATTTTTATTGCTCTATTGCTTGATCAATTTATTGTATAGCAAGTGTTATGTGCGGCTATGGAGACCTCTGCTCTAATCCACCTTTGTGCATGAAATACAGATATTTGGGAGCACAATGATCTCAAGATTGACTCAATTTAAAACTCTGATATGTATTGTGTAATATATTGTAGATGTATTGTTGCAACAAAAAATGCTAGTAGATGTTGTGTTGAGGTTGGCTAAAAGCCTTTGAAAAAGAGTCGTCAATATAACATAAATATCGTCAATAACAACACAAAGTTAACAAGGTGATTAAAATATGAGAATTTTTTCCTTTAACTTGGCATTGAAATCGTTGAAAAAAAAATTGCAATTTCAAAAATTAAGAAATTTTCCATTTGGATTCTCAAACTTAGTCATATCTTTTGGCAAATAATCACAATAGCTTAGCACTCGTGCATCAAAGCTAAAAAAAGACATGGCCCATGATGTTGCTGTCATCTAAATTTTTTAAATTGAGAAGGTCTTGCAGTTAAAAAAAATATGATTAAAAAAGTTCTGTAATAAAAATAATTGAATAGATGACACTTTTACTAACTAAAAAAATACTTGAGCTTTCATAAAACCGTCTTTTTAGAATAGATTACCTCTCCAACGCCAAAGCTAGAAAGGTGATTCAAAATATGGACATGCACGACAAACAAATGAAAACAACAAATACACATATTGCTAAACGGGAACTTCAACATTATAGTCATCGATTTGCACAACACACAACAAACTTGTTTTTTAAAGCCATTAAAATTTTAATTTCCCAAGTTATTAGTTCCATTAAATCTTGGCTTTAAGGATTATGATTTATTTTAATATAAAATTCTCCATCCCTTTATCTTTAATTGGGATTCATTTTGCTATAGAATTTATCATGATGTCATTACAGGTGGTGACATGCTCCAAGTTGGACCCGCATGTGACTCTTAGATATTTGCAATACAAAAACAACAAATTTATTTGAAAAGTCCTATTGGCACACATTACCAAAATGCTGCAAACTATTGTAAACAATGCGTCAAGAAAATACAGATTTTATTGGTGTGCTAAATAGACTACGTGAAACATAACACAACAACATCGATTTAGATTGGTTAAATAGTCATTGCTATGTACCATATTTTTCTATACCAAATACACCATATATATGTCAAACAAACAAAAATGTGCATGTATACAATAATAGACATGCTTTTGAAAATGCAGTTGGTAAAACATTAATTTTTCAATCTATTGACTTACGTTCTAATACACGCAGCCACAAAATTTCAATTCCTGATAATCCCGCCCAAACCGCTGCACTCTTGAAAACAACACAAGTTAAAATTGGAATGCTCGTCCAAATTTGTGGCACAAATATTGATATTGAAGATGGACTTTAATGGTGCAGATGGATTTTTCAAACAAAAACAACAATTCAAACAATCGACATTATATGGATTGAATTTTTTGATATCACAATAGGTACAAAAACAAAGTATGAACATTCTCATATATATGAATTGTATGATATAAACAAAAATTGGACTCCAATTCACAAAATCATAAAAGAATTTCAAATTGGACACTCTGCTTAATACGGTAACTAGAAAACCATTTCCAATCCGTGTTGCAATTGCATGTAGAATCCATCGTGCACAAGGACTAAGTATGAACACATTAATGTTTAGTCCAAATGGTATTCGACATCATGGTCTAACATATACAACATTGACACATGTATGCAACATACACAACCTATATTTTGTTTTGCCTTTGCAAACAAACAATTTTAAACTTGATAGAATTGTGCAAATTGAGAACGAAAGACTTCGTACCTCTGCAAAATGGTATTTTTCTATATATGACACACAGATTTATTGTAGTACACATCTTATTATCTACTCATTGAATACTCGACCCTACAAAATCACATTCTTGATATTTGTGCTAATCCAAACCTAATGTCATATACTACGTTTACAAAAACAAAAAACATGCACAAGCACTCATACTTTCTCCATTTTTTCATACATTGGATAACTACAAATTAGTAAGAACAACTATAGCATATATAAAAAATTAAACAGTGGAAAAATACACAACGCATATACAGAAGCTGTAGAAATTTTATACACTATATTTGGTACCAGTCTATTATTACATGTATGTATTTTGATATTATGTCAAAAACCACATTCAAACAAGACATCTTTTATTCAAACATTAGATGGAATTCTTTCAAACATCTCATTACATATTCATGTCATTATTCATCTCATTACATATTCATGTCATTATTCTCAATGACTTTAATATCGATATGCTATGTCAAAACAACTATTCAAATGCACTTTATAAATGTATGCAACAACATGATTTTAAAATACAATTTCAAAATACAACCACTCTGTATGGAAGCCAACTCGACCACATCTGGACCAACAAACATAAATTCAAATATGTCTCAGGATCAATGTATGCATATTGGAGTTATCATTCTCCTGTCTATTACATATCGCAAGCGAACTAGCATAAATTTATGTTGACAATTTCCATGATTACTTGTTTAAAATATTATTATTATTATTATTAAAAACATGCAGTTACTGTTATACTTCTCGTTGCAAATTTAAATTTCATGGATTTTATTCTATGTTTACTATCATATTAAACAAACACATCATTGCTCGCTTACAGATGTCATTTATCAATGAACAAGTTCCTTGGTACATCATGAAAAGCTTTTTGTATCTATTATATTCAAAACGTTCAAAGTAATCAGAAAATTGGCAAAAAAAAACAAAAATTCCCTAACAACTTGTTAGATAAAAAAAAAAAACTACCAAAATTAGAACTGAGAAAGATTTTAAAACATGAACCAAATAGTCATTACTAGCAAAACCAGTGGTTCCTTGATCAAGGCCACTTGTTTGTTGAAGCTCGGGCAAGGGCCCTCCCTGCAAGGAAGGCCCTCGGACAGGGCCTTCGACCCCACAATAAGAAGACAAATAAAGCAAAACAAGTAAGTTTTCAGTACAATTTTTTTAATAACAAGTATAATTATACTTGTAGTTTATTGTTTTCAACAATGTACTAAAGTTCCCCAACATATACATAAATGTAACTTTGCTAAAAAAAACAACAAAAGCAACAAACACGACCTATGCGATCTTTTTAAAAATGAGGTCTTTTTAATTTTTTTATTCTTCTAAAATTCAATCTTTGTATAATTAATTTCAGCAATTTGAATGCAATCGCACAAAGAGAGTGGATAGCTCTCGTAGTTCACCCATGCATGTTTTGGAAGAGTTGTAATACCATCGCCTACAATATAAAATATCAATAAAAAGTACGATCTCACGTGGAAAGATCATTGGAGATGGCACCATCATGGTGACACAATGGAACATTGGGATGCAAAAGGGGAATGAGGTATAAAGTACAATCTAATTTCCTCTACGATGCATGTGAACCAGGTGGCCCAATTTTCCAAAAGTCTTTTTCCATACAAAAGGTCATTGGATTTTGCCAATTAGTCATTTTTAAAATCAAGAGAGTTTAACTTGATGAAGTATCTAAGTGACCTTAACGAGGTGGAAGACTTGAAATAAAGTTAGAGCAACACTTGTTGATTATGCATGCAAGTAATTAGACCTCAAGTGGTAGTTAATGATGGATGACTACATCATAGCATGAGCCCAATTTGTTTCCTCTAAACTCAACAAGAGACATGATCCCAATGGAGAGGACAGAGTGTGAAAGAAAATGAAAAGCCTTTGTTTACTTTCAAAGATCTACAACCTAAGTGATTTTGTAAAAAATAGAAACAAGCTAATGTTAGACAAGAGCACATTCTGTATAGCATGAATGATCAAATTATCAACAAATAGATTCAAAGTTCTTCTGTCTTTTTCTAGCTGTGCTAGATCCATATGTGACAAGAAATTGTCAGGCACAGGGACCTCCAAAGAGTGTGGGTTAGCTCTTGATTTCTAACATAACTAAAAAAACACGGTCCTCACTATAAAATTGAAATATGAAAGCAAATTTGATAATAAATTATCACAATGAAATCATATTAGCAATTTAAAACATTCAAACGCACAATATTCTTGAAAGCATTATAAAATCACTTCAAAGCCTCTTTTGAGCTTGACTGAGAATAGTCTCTCAACACTTGTTCCCAGGAGGAACAGTTTAATCTAATCATCATTTGCTCTTGCATTCTCATATATGTTTTATGTCTGCAATTAAAAGATGAAACTAAATGAACTTGATTGTTGAAATTCACACAAGAGAACCAAAAAATAAAAAGTTGCTCAACAAACTCCAGAAATATGCAAATGAATGATACATCCACAAATCAAGCTATATCTCACAAGGGGAGAGAGAGAGAGAGAGAGAGAGAGAGAGAGAGAGAGAGAGAGAGAGAGAGAGAGAGAGAGAGAGAGAGAGAGAGAGAGAGAGAGAGAGAGAGAGAGAGAGAGAGAGAGAGAGAGAGAGAGAGAGAGAGAGAGAGAGAGAGAGAGAGATTATTCAAGGTGCTCAAATTGAGCTCTAAAACTCTCAACAAATTCAATGAATAATGAACTACATCACACCTCCTTTTATAGTGTAGAGAGGTCGCCCACAAATGCACTTTGGACCAAATGAATACTGGCCACACACTCGCTTATGCAAATCAATCACCTCCCTTGATAAAGATTAATGGTAACAAGACAATCTTGACAAATTACAAGGGTCCAAACTTCACCAGCACTTTAGAACAATAAGAGAGGTGGTCTTGTGCCTCCCTTGACATTTAAACATGTGCTAAATGTTGGGAAATATTTAAATAAGAAACTAGAACTTGGTCTACCATTTTAGACCTCAACAAGTCAAATTGGCATTTACTCTATTTTTCACGATCTCTCTTCAATGTAACTTGCTACTTAAACAATATGACTTTGCTCTATATTGAGAATTATCTCCTCTTTAAGAACATATTTTTTCTCTTTGATCCTACCAAATCTTCAATGATTGAGCCGGTTGCAGTCATCTGCTCCATAAGGTTTTTGAAAGTGTTGAGATGGCTCGAAACACTATCTGCTTCAGACATTATTAACGTAAAGAATTTCTTCCTCAAATGTAACTGGGATGTAACATCCTTGATATCATGGAGGGTTGCTAGGATGTCCCATGCATCCTTAGCGGTCTGAGCAGCTCGAATATGACTGATTTGTGAGTCTTTAATATTCAAAGTGATTAAGGCAAATGCCTTGCCGTCTCTCTGTCTCCAATTGATGATGCTGGTTGCATCGACCTCTGGCTTGACCTCTGTGCCATCAACGATGTCCCATAGTTCTTTGGCAAGTAGTACTACTTTCATCTTAAACTTCCAAAGATGGTAGCTCTCTCCAGTTTGTCAATCAGAGATGAACTAGAAGATGAATCCATTCTGGTGTAGAGAGCGAGATCGTTGGCAAAAACAACGATATCGAAATATTGATGGCTGCGCACTTGCTGAAATGATGTCTTGGTAGAAACAAGACTGATAATCTGCAATAGAAATGCAGATTATTGAACCACTCGCTCTGATACCATGCCATAAAACTGTGGGATACCGTGGAAGTATTAGATTGATATCGGATTAGTAGAGATCTGATCAAAACAGAACTCTGCTAGCAAATTCGAAATGTAAAATAGCAACAGAAGTTTAGCAACAGATGGTTGCAGATTGGAAGTGCGTCAGTTAACAGCAAAAGGATCAAGCTGAATAATCTGTTGCAATGCGCAATAGAACAAAATAGAAGTGTGGACAAAAACTTGCACTCTAATTGATTGAAAATGAGTACAAGAGCTTGCAGCATAAGCACGAGACAATGTAGCGCTAAAACTCGGAGCTTCAGTGGCTTAATCGTTGCTTCTAGATTGTCCAGGTTGATCAGCCTATCAGCATAATTACATATTGAAAGCATAGACTTTATTTACATGTCTTACAGTACAGTACTTTGGATCTACCTATTTAATTAATTAGAGTCACCTTGTAGTAGATAGCCGTTTTTGTAAGTAGTAAAGTCTATGTACAAGTAGGTGGACTGTCAGTGTCATTTGACAGTACTTGGATCGACTTTTCCCTGATGAGGGAGTCGAGTAAGTCGAGTTAGTTGAGAGTTGATGAAGTGTCGATGAAGTCGGATTGTCGATGGAGTTGATGGAGTCAATTGTCGAGTAAGTCGATGGAGTTGGAGTTGAAGTCGATGTCGAGTGAGTCGAGTAAGTCGATGAGGTTGGTTGTCGATGGAGTCGAGTTGTTGATGATGCCGAGTGAGTCGATGGAGTTGGTTGTCGAGTAAGTCGGTGAAGTCGATGATCTCGAAGATGCCGAGTAAGTCGATGATGTCGAAGATGTCGATGATGTCGAGTTGATGGAGTAAGTTGAGTATATACATGGAGAAGTCGAAGTCGATGAAGTCGGACTTCGACAGACTTTTTTGGATCCTTATTATAGAATGGATTTTGGACCTGAGCATTAAAATCCAACACTCCTTTTGCTTTCACATGGCATGGATCTAGGATTGGTTGGAAGGGTTTTTCTCCTACATGTCTCCTGTTATGTTTTCCTATCCTCATCTTGGGGATTTTTCCTAGTGGTCTTTACATTGGTATCAAAGCCGACTATGATGCGGCCTTGGATGGGATTGGAGGCAAGGTACATCGGATTGGAAGGTGACATCACTTGGATTTGCATCCCAGATTGAAGTGCTGATTTCTCGAGAGAAGTTCGAAAGTGGATGCACAAAATTCTGGTTGCAGCATGCTTTTCAAAATTGTTGGTAGAGTGCTCGTCTACAAGGTTGATTTTGGATTAAAGATGCTGAGAATTAATGCGACTTCATTCATAATTTCTTGTTTTTTGAGCATTGGTGTTGAATGATCAACTATGGCAGATCCGGCTGCTTGTTTCGGTGCTGGATTCTGCTTGGTTAAAGTTTTGATTGCATGCTTTTGTTAGTGGTTACAATATGATAGAAATCACGCTTGAAGATCAACACAAAACTGCCTTTGCCACAGAATGGGAGACGTTTTGTTGGAAGGTGACGCCCTTTGGACTGTGTGACGCTCCTAGTACCTTCCAACGCATCATGCAAGCAGTCTTTGCGGACCTGATAGGAGACATGCGGGAAGTCTACTTGGATGATTGGTATGGTATCTCCCTAAACCCGACATGTGCACATAGATACTTCCAAATATGCCATAGGCACTGTTCTGACGCAACCTGGTGAGGATTCCAAGGATTACCCTATCTGATTCTTGAGTCGACAACTAATCCCAGCCGAGATGAATTATACCACTACTGAGAGGGAAGCACTTGCTATGGTGTATGCGGTCCAAAAGTTTCGCCATTATCTTTTAGGCAAACCCTTTGCGTTTTACACCGATCATCAGGTGTTGTTATATCTTTTGAACAGGACATGCACAAATGGATGAATAGCACGTTGGTTGTTGTTACTTCGAGAGTTTGAATTTCGAGTTGTTGTTAGAAGGGGTTCGCAACATTTTTTAGCTGATCATCTTTCACGGATCCCTAGCATTGACAAACCAACAAAAGGTGTTAATGATGACCTTCCTGATGCTATCTTGTTTCAAGTAGATTACACCCTAGTTTGGGCCCATGAAATCACTGAATACCTCACTACTGGCCAAATTGATCCACCCGTGCAACGAGCCTTGATTTATAAATCCACTCCCTACACCCTCATTGTTGGACAATTGTATAAAAAAGGGACAGGTGGAATTCTTCATAGATGTATCACCGAGGGAGAAACAACCCCCATCATTTCCCTCACCCATGAAGGAAGTGGCAGAGGACATTCATCATCAGAGACGACATCGTGAAAAATATTGTTGGCCGGATTCTGGTGGCCAACCTTATTTAAAAATAAACATCAATTTGTAATGACATTATGTCAACGCACAAAGCGACCTCAATTTAAAGGTTTCATGTTATTAAGTCCCATACTGTCCGACCAAGTGTTTTTCAAATGGGGAATTGACTATGTGGGAGCAATTAGCCCGCCTGCTAGATTCACACAATCTCAATATATTATAGTAGCCACTGATTATTGCACCAAGTGGGCTGAAGCTCATGCGGTCAAATCTGCAGATGCAAAATCCACTGTTAAATTCCTTTATGAGCAGATTATTGTGCATTTTGGTTGCCCATCAGAAATCGTTAGTGATAGGGGAATACACTTCTTAAATGCAGTTATCGAACACTTACTCTCCACCTTCTTAGTGGTCCATAGGAAAAGTGCACCTTATTAATCGCGTTGTAATGGCTTGGCCATTAAAAGACTCAACAGTCCAGATTTTACTCCTTTTCCCAATAATCAGTCTAACTCTGTCGAGGATTCCCTGTCATACATTACTGACATTACTACTTATTCTTTACCAGATATCTTCTTGGGCAATAATTCTTTACCTTACCTTCTCTGCACCTTTAAAGCACACAAAGACTCATTCAGATGGATTACCAGTGCTCACGATTGCCACAGCAATGGAGAATGACAATGAGCAGTTGACGTGAAAAGGATGAGCGCGACCAAACATGTTCCTCTTTGCTTCTCTATTTCGTGGTAGGTCGCGGCTGGAAACCGTTTTTGTGCCAGATGGAGTGGCGGCCATAGTGGAGCATAGGGCTTTGTGGCATGTGTATGCCTTTTTGCATATTGTTTTTTTCCCTTGGCCTATGAGGTCTTTGCATGGATCTTTTTGGAATAGAATTTTTTGGTAACTGCATGGCTGTATGAGTGGTTACATATGGGAAGATATGTAATGGGAAGTTATGAGGACCGGAGTTCTTGATCTTCAGAGCCATTATGTTTGAAGTCGAACTATCTTGGTTTCTAAAAGAGGATTTTTTTTTGGGAATCCGCCTAAACCAACGGTTGAGAATAATTATTGATTCTGCAGATCAAAAATTCAAGTTATTGTGTGAGGAAAAAAATTTTACTATCCTAACAGATCATCTATGAGCTTGGATCATAGATTTAGGATTGACGACAAGTTTTTTGGTTCTTCATTTTTATTTTCCAAATCGATACCCGATTTGAGAAATTTTGTTTTTTCTAGTACTGTGCTAAATAGTGATTTTACTCTGGAGTAAGAATACTCCCTCAAAAAAGTTAACTTGTGGTTGTGGAATTTTTATATAAAATCCATATATATATTTTGTTCCTTTTCGATCTTAGCAACCTCGATGATTTTGGTTGTTACATTGACATTGTGATTTTTATAGATATATTCATTTGACATCATTTCATTACGTTTAAAAAAATCAAAAAATTTGTCATTTACTTATTAATTGACAATATAGTTTGTATTCATGAGCCTACTACTCACTCTACATTCATGGCCAGATATTTTCAAGGGAATAGCAGTTAGTAGCAACTTGGCATGGTGTTCTACATGTGGCAAAGCCATGCAAAACATTTGTTTTAGGTTGTGTTTTGCTGGTTAATTTTTAAGTTTTTGTAATGATATGGTATTTGTTTTTTGCCCCTTCACTAGTTATGGAGTTGGAGGTTACATGTCGAGACATGTTCTAAATCACACATGAGGTGTGAGAATTTGTTGTATTGCATGGATGTTCCTTTATAGTTCTTTGATGAATGATTGCAGATTAGTGTTTATTAGGGTGATATAGTAGACATTTCTTTCTAGGCTCGCTTGAGTGTGTAGTGATTTTCTTTGTAGGTCCAAGATATGGTCATTTTTTAGAGTGTTACTAGCAAAGTTTCCCCGCCCACTTGGGTGGGCAAACGTTTTTGATAATATTTTGTTTAGGGAGGGCACATGAGTGCGCCCTCCCCTCCCACAGGCTCAAGCGCCCTTCCTTCCCACAGTACATTTACCCGCCCACTTGGGCGGAATATTATCAAAAACGTTTGCCCGCCCACTTGGGCGGGCAGCCAAAGAATAGAGGGGGAGGGGGAGGGACAAAAATTTCAAAAAAAAAAAGAGTCTCGGGCAGTGCTCACGCTGCCCGTCACACGCGTGAGCGCGGCCCGAGAACACTAATTATAATAGATGATTAGTTGGATATTTTAAATTGTGAGGAAAGGAAATATAAAACTGCTCAAACTTTTATGAGAAGATTAGGAATTTCAAAAAAAGTTAGGTGGTTTCAAAAAAAAGGGCTAGGAATTGCCATCATGGGTTTTGTAAGGTTTTTGAAATTTCTATGGAGTTTTTCTTTAATGATCTTGTCATTCAAGAGCTGTGAGCAATCTCTTTGATAAGCTTTTTAGCAAGGATGCATGTTTGCATCCTTTTAAATGCAATAATTTTGAATATGTATTTGATCAATTTTTAGAATAATTGAAAATGCTCAACAAAAGTGTGTTATACATAACTTTTGGCTGAGCTTGCGAATTTGATGGAGGTTGATTACAATCTCAGAGATGATAATGTGCAATTTGTAAATTTGTGGTTATGTGTCTTGGTATAAAGTGTACTTCTTGTATGATAGTCTGTCAAATAGCTTTCTGTTGTTTTATGGATATTGTGGTTTTAAATATAGTATAACATTTTAGATTTCATTTTGTTACAGAGTAGTTTGGCTCAGTACGGGTGGTCATGTTGCTAATATGGACTGTCTTTCTAAGTTGAAACATGTTTTATTAAGACAGTTATTACTGATACAGTAGGTGATTGTGCCACTGTTTGGAAATGGTAGTACCAAGCCATACAGATTTTATTTCTTTTCAAGTGATAAGGACAAAGTTCAGCTATCACAGCTCCAATGTATTTCACAAGGACAATGTAGTTTATTTGAGCTTAATGTATTTGCAGACTGCACAGGTATATGAAGACACATTCTTCATCAAGATGTATTCAGGGGCTCGTAGCAGCGGATCATTGGCTTAATGCAGCAACCTACTAGCCCATGACTGCTTCAAGGCTCTAAGGTGAAGTTCAGGGAAGTTCAGCTTTGGAATTAAAATCGATGCACCAGTTGGTATCATACAAAAACAGTCTGTCTTCAGACTCCTCACATAGCAGCGAGCTAGACAAAGATTTGTTGGACATTTCAGCCTTGAATTGCACTTTACTCTTTGCAAGTGAATGCCAAGAAAAATTTTGCAGGGTAAGGTAGAGTTCTAACAGTAAAGCTTGGTGACTAAGGATCTAACACTTACGTTTGTGATACAGCAAAGAGAAGAGGAGAGAGAGGGGACAAGCTATGAAGGAGCATGAAAGCCGCTCTTCCTATGCGCAAATCCATAGCCTAGTTCGTTCAACCTGCATAGCAATTTATCACAAATCTACAAAACATAGTTGCACAGAAACGCGTTTTTGGAGAAACGTTTCTAAAAATGTGTTTCTGGATTCTGAATCTCTGGAGAAAAAAAAGATATTTAAAAATCAATAGGGATTGACAGAATCCAATAGGAATTGATGCACCTAAACTGGACCACACTGTACCCGAAACATTCGGCAACCTATATAAATGTATTGCCCTTAATTAATGCTTTAATTTGATACCCATATTGTCCACAAAAGTAAAAAAAAAAAACGTTTCTGAGAAGCGCTGTCCCAAACCAGAAACGCATTTCTAGAAACGCAATGCAACTATGCTACAACCAAAAGAGAAATGTGCCTTATCTGTCTCCACATAACAGCCAGCTCGACAAAGCTAGCATCAGTCCAATTATTTGTTGGACATGTCAGCATCATATTGCACTTTACTCTTTACAAGTGAATGCCAAGAAAAAGTTTGCGAGGTAGAGTTCTAGCATTTAAGCTTGGTGACATGTTACTTTCCAACCTGGTCTATCCCATGAAATTTATTACAGCATATATATGCATGAAGGATCACCCAAGCTAATCTCCAAGATCATCAGAGCTTTCATAAAATCCTCATCTCATATTTATTATGAAGAAGATTTTCAATCTGCAATCAAAATATGATCTGCATGACGGCACAAAGGCCACATGATGCTAAAAAGCATCTCTACAAAAGTATAATCTGAACATGTCAAAAACCTCTGAAAGGCAGTTTGAAACAGACATCAGAAATTGAACCTTTTAAATTTGCTAAAAATTGTTGATGATGCTGATAGCACAAAGTCAACCAAAGATTTTGACTCCACTAAGTGGCATTAAACGGACATACAAAGTTGTTCCAAATAGCTTTACTTAAAACATACAGATGTAGCAACATCTTCAAAGCTAGTAACACTAAGAGGCTTTAAAGCTCCACAGAAGTTGCAAGCATATGGCCACACTTCAACACAATCAGGATCATTGCATGGGCCTTTACAACCCTGCGACACTGCTGTTCTGCCAGACATGGCCTTTTGAGCACGAGGACAGGAATAAACCCTTAAAATTGGGTTGGTATGCTAAGTTTTGCTTCAACTCTCAGCAATCTTCAATTCAACTCTAATAAAAGTTTACTAGGATGTGATCAACATGAAAAACCCCCACTGCTCTCGCATAACAAACTTCAAGACTTCCACTAACCCAGGCTTATAATGGATGGCAGATAGTGCCTGTTGATGACAATTATTGATAACTATAGATAGTATTCAAAACTCAATATTTCCACCCAAAAAACTCTGTAAATCACAACTGCACCACATCAGAGTTTAGAAATGAAGACAGGATTTTGGAAATCAAATCGTGGTACATTGGATGGATGGTATGGTAACATAAAAAAAATGATGTGTCTTTACATCATAGGAAGCAAGCCTACGTACATAGGAAACGCTTTGATGCATGCCCAAAGAAGACAACTTGACACCCTAATCTTATGTTGTGACATAAACTGGTGATCAAATGAACAGCTATAAAACATCAATATTGATAAGTGAATTTTTCAATCATAAACTAGAAGCACATGTTGTACCTCCATCCCTTTGTCTTCAATGATCCCTTGCACTTTAACTACAACATAGAACTTACAGCGTAGATATAATATTTGTTGTGCCACAATAAAGGTCGATCCTTCACTAAAAGCCCCACTACAATAAAGTCAGCTGAAACTAACCACTATCAACACTCAAAATCCGTGAATCTTGATTAAGTCTTTCTTCACCACACCAGCCTGCGTCAAAGGGACCAATAAAATTGTCAACGCAAACGTGAAGTTGGGATAAATCCGAATATCAAATTTTACATCTAGACATAAGGTTGTCATTCAGGCTTCAGCAAATGCTTAGAACAGAATACGCATTCAGGATATCAAACCAGCAGCATAAAGACTAGAAATCTCAGCCAGCACCAACACTCAGTAACCAAGCAGAAGTTGCTTTTTGTGTAAATCTAGTTTCTATTGAAGCTTCCAGAAAATACAAATATTGTGGTGAGATGTAGTGGTGAAAAAAACATCAAAATAGGCCAAAGCCTAAAATCCCAGAACAAAATGATCAGGAACAGGAAACGAGAAACCACAATTATGGTAACTTAGTTTGAAATGAAAAGTGAATGGTTACTAGCATATTAAAAATTTGGTGAAATGGCCATAAAAAATTCTGGCTTTCAGAACTGAAAGGCAAATCCAGAAATAAATAATGACTCATTATCTAGGAAATTTATACAATATCTTTCTCCGCATGATTACTTGCACTAAAAAGTCTGAAACATTTTTCCGCTGATCTCCTTGGAGCTGGATAACCTGCAAGTACAAGGAAGACAAGAATACAAGTTACAACTAATGAGCATGTGCAAACTATTCCAATCAAAAAATGACTCTTAAAACTGCGTATCTATATAACTCTGAAAAGCACCAACTTTAAAAGTTACCTGACCCAACTCTAGGTTCTGCACAACAGTTCCGTTGCAGCAAAATCCTGGCAAAGCGTTTCAAGAAAAGCAATACCGTTATAAAGTTAACTTCTAAGTCTTGTCAAAATGAGCGAAAAACCATCCATCAGCTTATCACCTTTGTAAAACTTGCTTACTTTCAGGATCTTATTGTAATTGAATGTTTTCTTCAAGCCTTGTACGGTAGTCAAACTCTTCCTTCCATTCCGTTGCTGAACGCGCACATGAACATAATCCTTGCTACCTGCCCCTGAATCTTCAGCGTTGGATTCCGCAAAGGATCTGTAGGTTACACAAAAATACCAAACACCCATCGGCGACAAATGCAGTAATAATGCGCCATGAAGGACTAATATACCACATGTAATACCCAAAGCAACAGATTTCTCAAAGTTTGATATTTATGAATACATACACGTATTGCAAAACATAGGCAAAGGCGTACCGAAAGCGCCCGCGTTTTGAATATCAAATTCTGTCATGAAAGCTGTTTCTGAACGCAAACACAAGCCTTACTACTGTGTACATAAAACAAAGCTTTAATTCACAAGACACAATTGATTCTACTTCAACTATGCTACCACGAGGAGAGCGATGCCCACTTTGGCCCCAGCTTCACCAAGCAACATGTTTTTTTTTTTTTTAATTGGTCACCCAAGGCGCCAAGTGTTCGGGAACCAAACTTTATTTCATAAGCGTTTCGATGGGATTACGATATAATGCAGATTTTTCCAATCTCTTGACATAAAACGACGAATTTTGTTGCGAGATTCCCAATGACCAGCATCACCATCCCGAGGAGGCAGAGGCAAACACCAGAGAGGAAAAGCAGGAAGGCATGTCAAAGCCAAACGAGACAAAGGTAAGGACAAAACTCTCTCGACGTTTAAGAGCAAGGCCAAGGGTATAAGTGCATAAAGACGAGGATGAGAAAAACCCAAGTGAAAAGCGACTAAAATATCAAGGGAGCGAATCCAGTCGAGTCAGGTGACGAAGTGGGACTAGGGTGAGGTGCAAGGTCGACATTGGTTAATGTGAGCTACTGATGAAAAGCAGAACAAGCGTTTTGATGGAGAGAAAGACCGGCACCTTCCACATAAAGGCGACCACAGTCCGCACATGGAACATGGGGGTGAGAAGAGGAAGATGGAGAAAGCTGAGAAACTGAAAGAGAGGAAGAACATGGTGGCAAATATGGGGCGGACAGTATGGCGCCACCTAGCCAGAGGAAACAAGCAAGGAATCCGCAACATCACAGTGAGCTTCACAATGTCCGCATGAAGGGGAAGAACTGGTGGAAGGATGGTCTGAAGGTGAAGCAGGTCTCTTTCTCCACGCTGAGGAAGAGGATTGAAATCCATGAGTTGCAGAGGATGAGAAGATTTTTGAGGCAGAAGCAAAAATGGAAAGCAGAGACAACAAGACATGCTTTCTGCAAAAGGTTATGCAAAAACAAAAATTTTGAGCCTTGGAATAGCAAAAGCGATGCACATGTTAAACCTTACAATCTGAAAAAAGTGTGGAATTCAACATCGTGGTTTAAGGAAGAAGAAAAACTATAGGACTGCCAATACCTCATGTAAGTGGGTTGCGGATTTCTATTGAAGAGTTGGAGATAATTCTGGGAGGCCTATTGTCTCAAATCATCACCTAGGAGCTGCATGCACTGAAATTGGACAAAAAATATCTGCATATTTTGTTGCGACTGCTGCAAGAATCTGTATTCCTCGGAAGTATCTCTGAATCTAGAAGGAAAAAGGTGCTGAAAATCCTATCAGAAAGGCATTAAAAAGTTTGACAAAGATGCACTAAAACTCGTAGAAAGTCCTATCAGAAATGCGCTGAAATATTTGAGAGAGTTGTGCTGTAATTTTTTGACACAAATACGCTGATTCAGAATCTAGAGCTTTGCTACATCAAATTACTGGCCTAACTAGCAGCTTCTGTTCCATTACTGAAGCTTTGAGATCTATCTCTACTATTTGTAATGAATATTGATCAAAAAACTGGAGCTCAAAGCTGTATCAGATTAAGGTGGGCAGACAGGCACATCTACGACTGTTTGTATTTGTCGATTTTTCTTGAGCACTGGGTGAGACTCGAGCGTGACCTTGGTTGGCTAGACTTTTGCCGAGAATGAGCAAAAACCTTATATCGGTACCTCTTCACTGTAGATTTCTGTAGCAGTAGAACTTCTGCGCAAGCTACCTGTGGCACCAATTTTTGTAGCCACACATTATCCATCTACACTAGACAAAAACGCTGCCTACAATGGTTTGACTGCGACGAATTTTTCCCGCATTGCATGCATCTTGGAAAGTAGCACTGTTGCCTACTGTTTTAGGCCATCATGTGGTTTTGCTTGAGACCTACTAACATGACTTGCTACCTGGTCTTGGAGCGCAGCCCTGTAATCTGTATGCTGCGATTTGCATGTGCCCTACTGCGTCCTTGAGAACTGCCTAATCTGCCTGTGCTCACAACTGAACTAGTTCTATCGATGAATTTAAAATCTTTCCTTATCAAAAAAGGAATCTTCAATGTATTCAATTTCAAAAATGCATAGTCACCTCCATTCTTAGTGACTATGTGCCCAAGTCCTATAAGGTTAGGTAATCAACTCAAGTATAAACTTATTAACTCCATTGTAAGGAACCTACTCACTTGGGATATGTTGGTTTTGGAAAGGCAATATTTGAGCTAGAACTGGGTAAAAATATGGCTTTTGCCGTAGTGTTATATTATGATTGGTAGGCAACATTTAAATATGTAAAAGATTTAATTCATGGAGTTCCAAATACACCACATCATTATTCTAGAAGCTTTAGAATAATAATGTTGAAATAAATTTGAGCTTATAGAGATTTGTATATATTCATAACCATTCCAATAACCAAATGATATCATCTTTGAAATACCATCACAAGGACACAAGCCAAATATCCACACATATATCCATAGAACATACAAAGGGAGTGGCGCAACTGAAAAACTATTCACGTGGACACGAACATGGACACGTGCATGCATGATCCATGCTTGAATGTTTTACGCAAATGCATTAGAACTGATTTATCATAGCCGAGATTTTCAATTTTTTGAAATGTGTGGATTATCCAAAAAGCATGGACAATCCATGCAAACTACAGTTTTGACAAATCACCTATCAAAGTCACAATAACACCAATCTAATTTCATGTGTGTTATCCAAGTGTGGATAATTCACACCATAGAAGACTTTAAAAAAAAACTATGAATTTGCATGGATATGGCATGGATGTATATCCTTGCATGGACTACCCATTATATATCCACATGTTCTTGTTGGAGGTCCACGAACATGGACACTAGTGCATGCATGATCCATGCTTGACTATTTTACGCAAATGCATTACAACTGATTTATGATAGCCGAGATTTTCAATTTTTTGAAATGTGTGGATTATCCGAAAAGCATGGACAATCCACGCAAACTACAATTTTGCACATGTCAAAGTCACAATAACACCAATCTAATTTCATGTGTGTTATCTAAGTGTAGATAATTCACACCATAGAAGACTAAAAATAAAAAACTATGAATTTGCGTGGATATGCATGGATGTATATCCTTGGATGGACTACCCATTATATATCCACATGTTCTTGTTGGAGAATGTTCGATGCCATACACAACAAGAGAGCTTCTTCATTCTGGGGTAGCTATTTATATCGGCCACAATGTCACTTGGCCACTTCCTAAAATTGCCCTAAAATAGCAACTTCTAGGTACTTCACCAAAAACCTAGTTTTTTTTAGTGACTAAATGCAATGTATCTATATTAACCAATTAGAGTAGGTCTAAATCCGACCTTATCCACATATCTATTTGCCAAAAATAGTACAGACTATTTAGGCTTTTATTGACATTAAAAATCTATCTTTAAGTTGAAATTCCAAGTTGGCCTCAAAATTGCCAAAACAACTCAACTAAACTAGTTGAATTTTTGACACTCCCTCTTCAACTAGTTTTAGCATAGATTCCAAGATGAGTTCTTTGATTCATAAACAAGTCCTTTCCCAATGCTTTTGTGAAGATCTCAACCACTCACTCCCTTGATGAGACATGTTGAAGCTCCACTTCTTTTTCCATGACTTGTATATGCTTGCTCCTTGCATGAAAAAACATGATTGCTTGCCAAACTTTGGGCTAAGAGGTTATCACAAAAGATGATTGGACACTTTTGAAAATCCGTCAATTTAATATCCATAACATCTCCTTTGTGCATGAAGTTAAGGTTTTGTACTCGGCCTCGCTAGACGATAAAGAGATTGTTGCTTGTTTCTTAGACATCCATGAGATACCTCCATCACCTATGAAAATAGCATGTGAACTTATGGATTTCCTAGCCATTTGATCTCCAACAAAGTCCGAATCTCAAAATCCAAACAAGTTAGGAGATGATCCTCTATAAACAATACCAAAATCTCGAGAACCCGAGATGTACCTCAATACTCTCTTACCTAGCTTCCAATGCTCCACACTAGGATCATGCATAAATTGACTTAATCTACCAACCCAATAGCTTAGATCAGGTCTTGTGATGGTTAGATATATGAGTGAACCAACTAGCTTCCTAAAGAGAGTAATGTCCTCGAAGGATCTTTCATTACCTCTTATAGTGAGCTTTACATTTGACTCCATTGGTGTATCAATAGCATCTACCATATGAAATCTTTTAAGAATACAATTAGCATACTTCTCTTGACAAATGAAAGTAGATTGAGAAGTTCTAAATGTGAAGAAAATCAAATCACTAAGATCCAAGTTGTCCCTTTGATCTTTGGTTACAAGAATAGCACGTCAAACACCATTAACAATGTAGAAATTTAGCATCTACCAAATATGGAAGCTATGAACTCAATAAGAACTTGACAAAATAGCATAAGAATCATAAGTTGTTGTTGCTATCCGTACAATAACTGTACCACAACTCCTTTCACACATGTGAGGTCAATACACAACTTAAAATAGCATTCTACACGCAAGAATCTAAGATATCAACAAGACAATGCAAAAATAGATATAGAAACTTAAAGAGATCACTTCCATAAGGATGAATGTGTGTGTGTGTGTGTGTGTGTGTGTGTGTGTGTGTGTGTGTGTGTGTGTGTGTGTGTGTGTGTGTGTGTGTGTGTGTGTGTGTGTGTGTGTGTGTGTGTGTGTGTGTGTGAGAGAGAGAGAGAGAGAGAGAGAGAGAGAGAGAGAGAGATACAAGACCGCACTTAGTTTCTCTTGACAAAGCAAGATTGAAATCTTTTAAAGCCTTTATTCATAATCCAACAAGGTAAAGTATAGCTGAAAAGTAAAATACAATACTGTAAAGCACCATAAAGCATAACCACTTTCAAGACATCTAGCTAATACCTGCCACCATCCCACAAAACAAAAATCGCTCAAGTTAGTTCAGTGAGGAAGATAGGTGTCATGGCTGAACAACAGTTGTTATTCATGTCCAAAAGAAGTTATACTACTTAACAACTTTAAATAGCATTTTACATCATAGTCCAATCTTCCTAGACAACCGGTGTTTTAGCGATAGGCCAACCCGTTATATCATTGTATCAGGATGAGTGCCATACTGATCAGCTTACGGTCAATTGGTCCATATTAGTTCATTTTAAACATAGTGAAGTATGAAAAAGTTTTAACCGTTAAAGTTTTAATTAGCCTAAAGACCTGGTGTGGACATTGTGCTGGTGTCAGAGCAAATCCATGCCATACTGACCCAAGTGACCCTTAAAGTGTAAGGTATGTCACGCATTGATGTCCATACTCCTGAGCATATCCATGTTTTTCAGTTGTATATCACCAAGAGTCTAGAGTAACACAGAGACGGGTACAGTTAAGTGCTTCCATGGTTGTTATATATGAGTAACATAACAACCATGGTATAGGGACACTGTGTAGGAAAGACGTGATTAATAATTAGTAAGAGACTACCAGTATTTCTACTAGGTATTAGGGCATATCCATGCCATTCCAATTTTTAAGTAGAAACCAGTCCATCGCTAGACAGCTTCCACATTATTCATTCATACTTATCAAGGTGAAGAGTCAAATGTCCATCGCTGGACAACGACCTCACTATTCAATAAATTTATCAAGATGAAGAGTCAACTGTCCATTGCTGGTGGACAATGACCATCTTTTGTGTGAAAAAGTGATCATCATACCAGTGGGTGAAGGCACCCTTCCATCGCTGTCAAGCGAAACTTACATGAGTTTCTTTATGGTTGAAAAGGTGGCCATCAGACCATTGCTCATGGTCTCATGAAAGATTGCCAAATGAAAGGAAATGTCCATCGTTGCCTATTGAGGCAGGATGGGCGTGTTTTCATACTTAAAGAGTGTTGTCCATCGTTGGACTACCATATTTCTCAATCCTACGAAAGCTCTTTTTATTCTTTCGTGTGATGAACAAATATAAACAGTAGCTGGAGGTTATCAAAGCATCATCCTTGTGAGAGTACAACATTAAGAGAGCCAAGCAAAAGAGAGACAGATGCATACCGTATGCTAGAGTAGCATTGATCTGTGAGCTGGTAGGGCGCACTTTCAGCAAATGACAGAAGAAAGAACTCTTCTCTGGTGTTGTAGAGAGAAGCCGTCAAAAAAGCATGATCTTATAGTGCCAAGCAAGTTAGCATCGTGGAAGGTGTGAGTGGGAGAGAATCAATTTCCTTCCAATTTGGGAATTTGAAATTTAAAAAGTCTAATAAAGTACTTTTATTAGTTTTTAAGTGAGAGACCCACTAAGTTAAGAGCAGAACTTTATTTAGTGAAAGCGTAAGATTTAAAAAAAAAAAAAAAAAAAACCTTGTAAGCATGGAGAAGTGGTATGTTTGTAGTTGTCCACGTGTCTATTGGCGAAGCAGGGTGAAACTAAACGAAAGATCATCCATGAGAGAGAGAGAGAGAGAGAGAGAGAGAGAGAGAGAGAGAGAGAGAGAGAGAGAGAGAGAGAGAGAGAGAGAGAGAGAGAGAGAGAGAGAGAGAGAGAGAGAGAGAGAGAGAGAACCCACCAACCGACCCGCAGTTAGTGAATTTCTTCGAGGGCAATTAGCTCCCCGTAAAGGATAGCTAACTGCCCACCAGAAGACAATCAATATCATGTGGTAAAATGTAGGAAAAATCGGGGAAAGACTCAAAGATAAGTAAATTATTGATGATGAGACAGAGTTTATCTCTCACAAGTCCATTTTTTTGAAAAGCGTCTACCAAAATTCTAGTCTCATTAATAAACGTCTCTTGTTTGTTACAACAGTACATTGCGGCAATGACCTGTGAAACAATAGTCTTATATGAATTATAGATCGGTCTATTTGAAGCCAGATGTATATATTGTACAGAAGGAAAGGGTAGTTCTCTTTTTTAATCAAATTTTGAGAGGTATAGCAGGCCGGAGTTTGGATCAAAGGCAATAGATATAGTTAGAAAGTTGGGCTTGTTACCTTTTGACGTTTTTCTTTCTATTTCTAGAAAGTCCAAGGGATAAATCCAAAATGGGTTTTCAGGAGTTCTCATCTGTGTTTTATCCATAAAGAGTTCGATATTAGGGTTATTGATGAAGCATATATCATCAATATATCTGAAAGAATGTCAAAAATCATTCATGAAAGAGGTGAGGCCCAATTTAGCAAGTCTCTTTATAAATTGTGCTTCAAAGAAGGATAAATACCAATTGCACCAAGTAGGTGAGCGAGAGAAACCCATAGGAATACCACGTAATTGTCTCCAGGTTTTGTTCCCTAGTCTGAGGATACAATTATCAATCAAGAGATCATTCCATTGATAGAGTAGATTTATATCAAGTATGCCATTCTTGTGCTTGTTTTTTATCCCATGACCATTTAAACACTTCGCGTAAGTGATTCCATTTATAATAAATAAGATTATGTCTGTAATGTTTAAAGGCCTATTTAATTTCCTTTTTCATAACTGTTTTTAGTCCTTCCGGTCCATCTAAAGGTATATTCTCGTAGCATTGTGAGATATCTGCAACCCATATATTGGTAATCAGTGAAGGTAGATTTAGATAGCAATCCATAGAAGACTCACATTGCCAGTGTAAAATTGTATCTGCTCTTAGGATACTCTTGTATGTACTAGCCTTAAGGCTTGCACCTTCCATGAGGGATGGTGATAGCATACCCAGAGCTCCTGTGAGAAATATGGCCAGCTTGGTAAAGTAGCAATCGTGAGCACTGGTAATCCATCTGAATGAGTCTTTGTGTGCTTTAAAGGTGCAGAGAAGGTAAGGTAAAGAATTATTGCCCAAGAAGATATCTGGTAAAGAATAAGTAGTAATGTCAGTAATGTATGACAGGGAATCCTCGACAGAGTTAGACTGATTATTGGGAAAAGGAGTAAAATCTGGACTGTTGAGTCTTTTAATGGCCAAGCCATTACAACGCGATTAATAAGGTGCACTTTTCCTATGGACCACTAAGAAGGTGGAGAGTAAGTGTTCGATAACTGCATTTAAGAAGTGTATTCCCCTATCACTAACGATTTCTGATGGGCAACCAAAATGCACAATAATCTGCTCATAAAGGAATTTAACAGTGGATTTTGCATCTGCAGATTTGACCGCATGAGCTTCAGCCCACTTGGTGCAATAATCAGTGGCTACTATAATATATTGAGATTGTGTGAATCTAGCAGGCGGGCTAATTGCTCCCACATAGTCAATTCCCCATTTGAAAAACACTTGGTCGGACAGTATGGGACTTAATAACATGAAATCTTTAAATTGAGGTCGCTTTGTGCGTTGACATAATGTCATTACAAATTGATGTTTATTTTTAAATAAGGTTGGCCACCAGAATCCGGCCAACAATATTTTTCACGATGTCGTCTCTGATGATGAATGTCCTCTGCCACTTCCTTCATGGGTGAGGGAAATGATGGGGGTTGTTTCTCCCTCGGTGATACATCTATGAAGAATTCCACCTGTCCCTTTTTTATACAATTGTCCAACAATGAGGGTGTAGGGAGTGGATTTATAAATCAAGGCTCGTTGCACGGGTGGATCAATTTGGCCAGTAGTGAGGTATTCAGTGATTTCATGGGCCCAAACTAGGGTGTAATCTACTTGAAACAAGATAGCATCAGGAAGGTCATCATTAACACCTTTTGTTGGTTTGTCAATGCTAGGGATCCGTGAAAGATGATCAGCTAAAAAATGTTGCGAACCCCTTCTAACAACAACTCGAAATTCAAACTCTCGAAGTAACAACAACCAACGTGCTATTCATCCATTTGTGCATGTCCTGTTCAAAAGATATAACAACACCTGATGATCGGTGTAAAACGCAAAGGGTTTGCCTAAAAGATAATGGCGAAACTTTTGGACCGCATACACCATAGCAAGTGCTTCCCTCTCAGTAGTGGTATAATTCATCTCGGCTGGGATTAGTTGTCGACTCAAGAATCAGATAGGGTAATCCTTGGAATCCTCACCAGGTTGCGTCAGAACAGTGCCTATGGCATATTTGGAAGTATCTATGTGCACATGTCGGGTTTAGGGAGATACCATACCAATCATCCAAGTAGACTTCCCGCATGTCTCCTATCAGGTCCGCAAAGACTGCTTGCATGATGCGTTGGAAGGTACTAGGAGCGTCACACAGTCCAAAGGGCGTCACCTTCCAACAAAACGTCTCCCATTCTGTGGCAAAGGCAGTTTTGTGTTGATCTTCAAGCGTGATTTCTATCATATTGTAACCACTAAAACCGTCTAAGAAGGAATAGGCCTCATCTTTAACTAGATTCTCTAATATGCCTTCTCCAAATGGAATAGGAAAATGGTTTGGTGACAACATTAAGCTTCTTGAAGTCTACACAGATACCAAGATTCCCATTGTTCTTGGGTACAATTACGATAGGCGACACCCATTCCGTATGTTCAACCTCATAGATGAACCCAGCCTCTATTAGGCGTTGTAACTCTTCCTTGATCTTTGCTCGGTATATGGGATTGCATCTATAGGGCTGACTAGCTATCGGGGTAGCATCAAGTGCTAGAGGTATGGGATGTACGGCAACCATGGGACTCACTCCTCTCATGTCTTTGTATGACCATGCAAAAACATGGCAATATTGTCTAAGAAGGTTCTTTAAGGCTCGATGTTGCTCATGATTAAGGTGAGTTTTGATATGGACAAGTCTGTCCTCATTTTCATCAAGGTTTTTTAGATCTAATGTGATCATTTGCCTGGTCCTTCATAAGGCGCATCCCCTTGAGGTTCTCATTGGGCTTGAGGCAACTGGATAGTAACATCCTCAATTGTAGAGTCATATCGGGACCCTCTAGTGTGTACAGCACTTTAGGATTGATTTTCCTCGCTTGGAAGTAGAGGGTTTGGTAGTAGATGGTGGAGATGCTGGACCAAAAGGTTCATCGTCACGTACCTGCATCCAATCCTTGGGTGGTTCCATTACATTAGGACATTTCATTTTATCTTTCATAGCCAGCTTGCGTTTCAAGGCGTCAGCAGAAAACGATGGTTGGACTTTTCGTGGATGGGGTTTAGCGTCAGGTATGTCATGCAGGAGAGACTCATCTATCGCGAAAAGGGTCTCAATCTCATGGAAATCCCACTCGATAGTAGGTTTTTTAACATGATAAGTCTTAATTGGCTCGGTCTTGACCTTGCTTACTATTGCTAATGGTGATAGCGGTTAGGAGATTCCCAAATAAGACATTGTGGAAGTGCTCCCATATATTCTAAAATTGCCACATCGAAAATTTTCTCCAAGTCCTACGCGAATCGTCACCCTTTCCCTAAGTGAGCCAAATGAAACTAACGAAAATCTTGTCCACATCGGCGCTCACCTCAATCGCGAGCAACGCGGACAGCTTGAAAAGCTCCTACGCAAATATCGACATGTCTTTGCGTGGTCCTATAAAGACATGAAAGAAGTCTCTCCCTAGGTAGATGTGCATTGTATTTCGCTTAAACCGGGTGCAAGGCCAACTGCTAGTCAATCGTACCGATGCAATCCGATCTATAAGGCCAAGATCAAAGAAGAATTACAACACCTCTTAGATGCAGGATTCATCTATGAAATCGAGCATACTGAGTGGGTCTCCCCAATTGTCATCGTTCCCAAGAAAAATGAAAAACTTTGAATCTGTGTCGACTTTAAGAAACTTAATGTCGTCACAGAACGTGATCATTTTCCATTACTCTTCGGAGATTACATCTTAGAAAATCTAGCAGGAGATGTGGCCTACTCCTTCTTAGATGATTTTAGCGGCTATAATATGATCCAAATTGTTGAGGAAGATCAACATAAAACCGCTTTTGCCACAGAATGGGGCACTTTATGCTGGAAAGTCATGCCTTTTGGACTCTGCAATGCCCCTAGCACCTTCCAACGTGTTATGCAAGCTGCCTTTTCTCAGCAGATGGGCGATACCCGAGAGGTTTACTTGGACGATTTAGGTGCACATTCAAAAATACAAAATAGCAACTACAATCAAAATTGACGGCATAATTGAGAGGCTCAAATAATGCGTCTCATGGACGGAGCAACACGTAATCTTTGCTTGGATGATCTATTTATAGACTTCATCCATGTATTAATTACATTGAATGCTTGTCACCTAATTAGGAAAGTCGTACTACTTGGAAGTATATGGCTTATGTGACAACTGTACACAGTATATACGGTCAATAATTTAGCAACATTGACGTGGACGAGGACGTCACTGGAACATTCCTCGTTTATTCGAGATGACCTTCGAGATTTTTCTCTCTCAAGACATTTTTCGCAAGAAGCCGAAGGTGCCCTAAAAAGACGATGTCTTAAAAACAGCTTAACGCATGAAAGTAGATGACCTTCAAGAATTTTCTCTCTCTTCGCATTCTTCGCAAAGAGCCGAAGGTGTGTTAAAAAATAGTTAAGCTTTTAAACTATGCAAGTGTCACATTTCGGAGAAATGCAAAAAAGCCGAAGCTATTGAAAACATAGTGTATTTCTACAGACTGTTGAAAAAAATGTATTTCTGCAAACTTGTTCTTAATGCAAGTTTTGTGGAAGTCCTTGAAGATGGCCAAGTCTTCAATGACTTCAAGTTATTAAACTTGACATCTGAACTTTGAAATCATGACAGGATTGGTTACCCTTTGCTGGAGATCAATCGAAAGCCCGTTGTAGACATTCTCCAAATAAATTGGATGTCTAAGTTTGTGATTCATGTAGGTATCAAATGAGCAGACGTAGAACCAAAGTTGGTTTCACCTGACTCTAGATCAATGATCAATAAGCATGCAGGAAGAATCATGAAATAGAAATTAGTCATTCACCAAGGAGACAACTGTGGGCTTAATTTCTAACACGGTTGGTGCCTTGTTATCTTCGTCAGGTTCAGCATGTTGAAGAACTTTTGGTGCTTGATCCTAGGAAGCACTTTGGTGAAGATGTCTGCGACCATTTCTGCTATGGAGCAGTATTGAAGGATCACTTGCCATGAGAAAACTTTATTCCAAATAAAATGATACTGGATTTTTATGTCCTTGGATTTGCCATGAAATCTGGGATTTAGTGACAATGAAATACAGCTCAGGTTGTCACACAAAATGGTGGTAGCATCAAACTGAGTGTGATGTAGATTATGAAGTAATGACCTGATCCATATAGCTTCTTTTGGAGCTTGACATGCTACGATGTACTCTGTCTCTGTCGAAGAAAGCGCAACTGATTTCTGCTTCCTTGAGTTCCACGAAATCGCCCCCCCTGCCAGATAGAAAAAAACCTGGAGGTAGATTTTCTGGTAGAGACTGTTCATCCCCAATCTGAGTCGGAGTAGCCTCACAGGACGAGTGGGTCGATAACATTTCCATCGTAACATAAGATGTGATCTAAACTTCCCTGAATATATCTCATCACTCTCTTCAATGTTTTCCAATGAGAGATCCTAGGATTAGACATGAATTGACTCAACGTGCTTGATGTAGCATGGATCTGGCTGAGTTGAGAAGAGTTCGATTATTCTTTTCTGCAATCCCGTTCTGTTGAGGTGAATAGGAAGTGGTGAACTGTCTTCTGATACCATGTTCAGCCATATAGTCGGACATCTCGTTAGAGATGTTTTTGCCACCACCATCAGTTCAGAGTGCCTTCACTTTTCTAGATGTTTGTGTCTTAGCCATGGCCTTGAATCTCTTGAAGCATTCAAAGGCTTCATATTTGTGCTTAATGAACATGACTGTAGACCATCTAGAATAATCATCTATGAAAGTGATAAAATAGATTGCATCTCCTAATGACGGAGTTGGAATTGGACCACAAAGATCCCTATGTACAAGATCTAATACATGCTTTGTTTTGATGGAATGTGATTTTGGAAACTTGCTTCTAGAGTGCTTTCCATAGATGCATGATTCACAAAAGAAAGATTTCCTATCTAATGAAGACTGGAAATTCAAATCATCAACTAAATTATTACAACGCATATAAGAAAGTGATCTTGTATTCACGTGTCCAAATCGACTATGCCACAGAACAACACTGTCGTTTAGATTTTCATCAAAGATACTAGCTAATGCAACTGAATTAGAAAGTACATATAGAATTTTGAATCTAGTGCATGTAGTCAGAGTAATATCTTCCTCGAGTATTGTACACTGCTCAGATGAGAAAGTAACAGTGTAGTCCTCATCAGTTATCTTAGAAATTGATAACAGATTCTTTGATAACTGAGAAACGTGAAGGACATTAGGAACACAAATAGATAGATCATTGTTGAAGGTGATCTTCGCTGCTCCTTTGCCTTCCATGCATATGGTGCTAGAATCTCCGAGGTAGATAAATTGGTCTCTGTAATAAGCTGTGTACTTCGTAAACCATTCCTTGTGAGAGGTCATGTGTTGGGTAGCACCGTTGTCCAGGTACCAGCTATCTTAGTCTTCGCTGTTGCTGTAAGCCATTAACAAGTGTGTAGCTGACTCCTTGAATTCCGCCGTGTTGGAGGAGTCTGGTTGTTGTTGTTGTTGCTTCTTCTCTGTCTCGTTGTAGGTCTTGATGCGACACTCCTTGATGTTGTGATTAGCTCTTTTGCAATATCTGTAGAAAAGCTTCTTGCGCGATCCACCATGCTCACCTTGAGTGTGAGGCTTCTGTTGTTGCTGCTGCACTTGATTCTTGCCCTTGGAATAGTCTTTCTTCTTGGTGTATAGAGCCATGGATTTGTCTTTGATGAACAAGCTGCTAGTCTTTCTCTGTGTTTCTTCTTGAAGAAGATGACCAATCACCTTTTGAAGAGTGAGGTCGGGTTGTGTGACAATCATCACCACAGAGTGCTCATAGGAGTTTGGAAGAGAAGAAAGCAAGGTCATAACGGCATCATCATCTTGAATAGAACATCCTACAGCTGATAACTGATCTGACAGGGACTTGAAGCTATTGATGTGAGAAGTGATGGCAGTAGAATCAGACATGCTAAGAGTAAAGAACTTCCTTCTAAGATGTAATCTAGTGGTTACTTCGTGAGTCTCATAAAGACTTGATAACAAGTCCAATGCTTCCTTAGAGGTTTTTGCACGTGGTAACGTGAGATATTTGGGAGTCGGCCAAATTGAGTGTGATACATGCTAAGGCCTTCTGATCTATGATCCTCCAGGCCTTTGCTTGATCACTATCTTCTGGTTTCAGATCTGCACCTTCTACTACATCCCAAAGATCTCTATCTATCAACATCTAACTTCCAAATGTAGAAGTCAGAACCATTGAACTTGTCAATGACTCTAGCTTCATTGAGTGATGAAGATGAAGAGCTACCTATATGAGACATGATAACAGTACACAAATAGAACAAACTTAATCTCTCGATTTATTTGAACTATGCTCTGATACCAATCTGATGGGGCCAGAGAGATAGAAAAACACAATCGGAGAAGAGAGCAGGAATATTGTGGAATAGCTCCCCCGTTCTAATCGGCTGCTAGGTGCAAAAACAGTCTAATAGACAATTTATGCTAAATGTAATCACAGCTTCAAGTGTTCTAATTGCCCAATAGGATCTTAAAAATTAATTCATATTCTAAAATAAGAGTACAGTCCACCGAAGAGATTAGAGATGGTTTGGGTGTGGTGCTACTAAAATCAGATTCAATGTGAAGTATAGTTCTGAAATAAATGGAAGAGCAGTATGATAACGCGAGTTCCTCAGTCATAAAAGACAGCCATCGTCTGATCATAAACTGAGGAGTCGTAGATGTCCGTGTTCTGATCAGAGTGAGTAAACAAGCGCGATCAAACAACAATGAAAGTGCATTCAATCACAACAAACATTCATCTACGTTGTACACAGATAAAAACAAGCTGATGCTATATTGCATTGAAGCACAATACAAAATAGCAATTACAACCAAAATTGACGGCGTAATTGGGAGGCTCAAATAATGCGTCTCATGGACGGAGCAACACGTAATCTATGCTTGGATGATCTATTTATAGACTTCATTTGTGTATTAATTACATTGAATGCTTGTCACCTAATTAGGAAAGCCCTTGTACTTGAAAGTCTATGACTTTTGTGACAACTGTACACAATATATACGGTCAATAATTTAGCATCGTGTTGACGCGGACGAGGACGTCGCTGGAACGTTTCTCGTTTATTTGAGAAACGAGACGACCTTCGGGATTTTTCTCTCTCTTTGCATTTTTTGCAAGAAGCCGAAGGTGCCTTAGAAAGACGATGACCTTCGGAAATTTTCTCTCTCTTCGCAAAGAGCCGAAGGTGTGTTAAAAAATAGTTAAGCTTTTGAACTATGCAAGTGTCGCATTTCGAGGAAATGCGAAAAAGCCGAAGCTGTTGAAACATATCTGCAGACTATTAAAAAGGTAATGTATTTCTGCAGACTTGTTCTAAATGCAAGTTTTGTGGAAGTCCTTGAAGATGGCCAAGTCTTCAATGACTTCAAGTTATTAAACTTGACATCTGAACTTTGAAATCATGACAGGATTGGTTACCCTTTGCTGGAGATCAGCCGGAAGCCCGTTGTAAACGTTCTTCAAATAGCTTGGTTGGGTGGTTTCTCCAACAGTGTGTTCTCTATTGTTTTGTCTTGTATGCAGGATCTTGAGGAGGCGACTCGTACAATTTGTAGGTATTTTACAAGCGTTTGTTGATTCTCTGATATCTAAGGTGATACTAGCTCAACACCATATGCTTAACTCTACTCTAGCAAAGAGTTAGTGTTCATTGTCCATCGCCTATCAATGGGGCTTAAGGCATCATATATCACACCATGCATACTTGAATGCTATAGAAAAATGTAGTTACATGGAATGTTATTTGTGGTTAGAAGATGCTACATATTAAGTATCTGCCATATGGAGGTGAGGTACCTATTCCAACAAGTTGATGTATGGGAATAGTGATCGTGGCTATGATAGGTAGCCCACCAAGGGATGACGGTGGATCCCTAATGCATAGCATTGGCAAGATTAAAGCTATTCTAGATTCAGGCTACTCTTGGCCAACAACTCGATGAGGCTTCTATCTTTTCTCTCTCATCATTGCTAGGTGGCAATATTGGAGGCCTTTAAAAATATGAGGGAGTGGTTGCTTTAAAGTCGTGGGGGGCTGAAACTCCTGGGCCCATAGTAATAAGGGTTGCTTTCTTTCTCCCCTTGAAACCTAAGATTTTAATCCCGCCACCTTTGGATAGTCCTAACATCATTCAGATTTTGTCACTTGTCAATTATTGGCCGTTAAAAATCCGACCTCTGACGCGTGGCTAATATCGAAGTGGGCTAGCGTCTAAGATATAGTGCCAGTAAGCACCATTGCTATCCCCCTCTCTTCCTAATAAATTGCTTCCTTCTCATCGATCTGTTTCTTCTTCTTCTTCGTCGTCTTCTCCTGTCCTTGCTGCTGCTGCTTCTTCTTCTGCCTCCTTCTCGTGGTAGCATAGTTGAAGTAGAATCAACTGTGTCTTGTGAATCAAAGCTTTACTTTATTAACGCAGTAGTAAGGCTTGTGTTTGCGTTCAAAGAAAGCTTTCATGACAGAATTTGATATTCAAAACGCGGGCGCTTTCGGTACGCCTTTCATCCCATTGCCTATGTTTTAGAGCATGTGGGGGTATTTATGAATAACAAACCTTGAGAAATCTGCAGCTTTGGGTATCACGTGTGGTATATTGCTTCTCCAAGTTTCAGGATCTTGGTAGATAATCACTGCAATGGGTGTTTGGTTTTTTTGTGTAACCTACAGATCCTTTTGCGGAATCCAACGCTGAAGATTCAGGGGCAGGTAGCAAGGAGTATGTTCATGTGCGCGTTCAGCAACGGAATGGAAGGAAGAGTTTGACTACCGTACAAGGCTTGAAGAAAACATTTAACTACAATAAGATCCTGAAAGATCTCAAGAAAGTAAGCAACTTAAACAAAGGCGATAAGCTAATGGATGGTTTTTCTCTCATTCCTGCATGAGTTAGAAGAGAACTTCTTAACGCTGTTGCTTTTCTTGAAACGCTTTGGCAGGATTTTTGCTGCAACGGAACTGTTGTGGAAGATCCAGAGTTGGGTCAGGTAAATGTTTTGGTACTTTTCTATCTATGTCAAATATGAAATGCTAAGAGTCGTTTTTTATCATATAACTATGCTCATACTTATTAAATGCATGCTTTTCTTGTTTGTACTTGCAGGTTATACAGCTCCAAGGAGATCAGCGGAAAAATGTTTCAGACTTTTTAGTACAGGTACTGATTCGAGAAATTTTTTCTGAAGTTTAGTATAAAACTTTCCTAGAGAATCACTCATAAATGGAATGGCCCTATCATCACATGCTGTTCAATATGATGTTTAACCCCTTGATTTTTCATTTCTATATCTTTGGTTAAATTTCTTGTTTCGGCTCATTTTGTTCTTATCTTTTCAGTTTTTACCCTGTTTTACTGGTTTTTCTTTTTTCAGCACTAGGGTCTTACCGCAAGATATGTATTGTCTCGAAGCCCGAATAGAAACTTCTGCTTGAGTATTGATGAACCATAAGTGATGTTGTTGACTAAGTCCACCCAAATAACTTCTTCTGCTTGAGTACTGATGAGGCCGTAAGTGATGTTGCTGGCTAAATTCTTTTCATATACCCTGATGGTTTGATATGGATACAGTGCTGTCTTTTTTGGCCGCGTGTATATTTTGTTCGAAGAACTTCCTGAATGACAACATTAAATCCAAATTTAATTTGTCATTTGGATTTATTCGTAGTGTCTGATGTTGACATTTTTACTGCTTCCTTTGATGCAGGCTGGTGTGGTGAAGAAAGACTTGATCAAAATTCATGGATTCTAAGTGCTGCTAGTTGATTTCAGCTGATTTTATTCTAGTGAGGCTTTTAACACAGGATCAGCCATTATGGTGGCACAACCAAGTATGACATTAAAGCCTTGAGTAGAATGTCGTAGATAAAGTGGAAGGGATAAATAAAGACAAAAGTCATGGAGATACAACGTGAGTTTCTGATTTATTATTGAAAAATTCTGGTATTAACAATGATGTTTTCCAGTCATTCAAAGCTGGTCTCACCAGTTTATATCGCAACATAAGATTAGTTTATCGGTTGACTTGGGGTATGCATCAAATCTCTTTTTATATACAAAAGCTTGCTTGCTATTATGTAGAGACAGATTTTTTTTCCGGTGGAGATGCTGATTATTGAAAAGTATCTATCGTTATTATTATCAGAAGGCCTTTTGTGCTATCCATTTGAAGGCCCTGTTATGTTAGTGAAAGCTTTTCTAAAGCTTTTTATATAGGAACTGTGTGGATTTTCGTTTTGGTATTCACTGCCTAGTCAAGCTTTTACCAGAGGTAGACTGAATCAGTTTTAATTGCTGAGAGTTGAAGCAAAGCCTAGTATAGTGACCCAAGTTTAAAGGTTTATTTCCCGTGTTTGTGCTCAAAAGGCAACATTGGCAGAACAACAATGTCCCAGGCCTAAAATGGAATGAGGCTGATTGTGCTGGGTGTGGCCAGACGCCTGCAACTTCTCTGGAGCTTGAAAGCCTCTTGGTGTACTAGCTTTGAAGAAGTTGCTTAATCTATATGCCGGCCCCTGGGAAGGCCCATTATTATTGTTATCATTACTATTAAGTAAATATCAGTATTTTGCTGGAAGGTTTCTTGTTAGTATGCTAGAAATGTCACAAATTGAAAGACTGAATCTTTCTTCTTGAAACAAACTATATCTACAATAATTGCAAGTCTCTTTGTTTTTGATACAAATACTCCAACAAGATGTATTCTAGCAGGGCCTCCATAGCGTTGTCAAGAATTCTCAATTGTATTTTGGCAGATACTCATAAACTTGAGAAATCATAGGTAGAGGTTAGGGTTTCTAGAAAAAAATGTATTCTCGAGCTTGTAGGACTATGCCCAAAGACGAAGACTTAAAAAAAAACTTCAGGTTTCATTCTAGCAATCTTCCAACCATAGTTGCACTTGCGAATTGAATCACGATTCGATCGTTGTCAAAAAAAACAACGATTTGCGGTGATTTTTTTGGGTTTTGTGAATTCCACCCAAAAAAAAAAAAGAAATTTACGTTTGCGATTCGCTGCAGCAAATTGAGAATCGCGAATCGCAATAACTATGCTTCCAACATAGTCCAAAGCATAGATGCACTGCGTTTCTGAAACGCGTTTCAGAATCGCGGTTCAGAAATGCTTTTCTGAAAATCTCAACAAAATTCCAAAAACGTTCCTTTTTTTTTGGTTCTTTTTTGGGCAATATGGGTATCAGATGAAAGCTCTAATTGAGAGCATCATTACTGTGTAGTTTGCCGACTGTTTCGGGTGCAGGATGGTCCAGTTCAGGTGCATTAATCCACGTTGGGTTTTGTCAAGGATAAAAATTTAAAAGTAACCTCTAGCCTGTTCTTTACGATCACAGATGGTCCCAGTAAGTTTGTTTTCGCTTAGGGAGTTGGAAGGCCAAATCATGAAGAGTCCTTACCATCGGGTGTGGGGCGTTGCCCCCCCAAACCCCCCGCCGGGGGTCTACTGTCCCTCGGACCCCCTATTTCTCGGGGGGCTACTGCCCCCCGAACCTCTGAGCATTTATTGAGAACCAGAGCAAATAACAACCAAATAGCTATTGAAAATAAGATATGTTTGTGCCCCATCTACTGCACTTCTGAGAGGCAAAACGCTGGTTTGACCATTGATCCCATAAAAAAATTTCAGCCATAAGTTATTTTTCCAATTTTGTTTTTTTTTAGTACGATTCTGGTCTAAGGAACGTGTTTCTCAAAAATGTGGTTTCCGAAATGCGTTTATGTGCATCTATGGTCTAAAGCTTGATCCTTAAGTAGGATTTCAAAATTTCTCTAAGTGTTGACAAGTTGTTGCTTGATACTTCACCCCAAATATGCTTCAGATCATCTCAAGTTGTGAAATTGAAGTTGTTATTTTGTTGAATAGGTTTATGTGCAAATTGCATCTGATATTCACTTGTTATAGTTGGTTTATGAAAGCCAGCATAAGAGCTACTCCAACAATGCAGATTTCAGGCTAATATTTTGAACAATTTCATTAGGTTTGCATAGAAACCTTTGTTTACTCTTATTGTAGTTTTTAGCTCATTTTTTTGACAATTTCCGTAAATATTTTTCCATGACAAGCAAATTGTTTTCTAGAAAAAGTAATAAATAAATAAATTTGTATCTTGGAAAACTCTAACCCTAAATTTTAGAGCACTCTTTGGAGATGCTCTTGAATGTAAACGAGCATTCTTTGGCCTGTCCCCAGTCATGATTTACTTGAGCAACTCGTAATCATGGATGGCCCAATAAAATCCGATATATAGAGGGTGAATTAGAAAGATCCATAACCACGAACGTAATGACGAACTGAATGCTTGCTGTCTTGAAATGAACACTCGATTGATCTACTAACTTGATTGTGTTTGAGATTTAACACTTGAACCTCCATCTATTGCGTTTGAGATTTGACAATCTAACCTCTATCTATTATTGCTACTTTTTCATCAAACAACTTATGTTTGATATGAGGTGCAATGTTGAGTTGCTCACTTTTCCAAGCTACTCCAATATTGAGAATATCATTCAACTCTTGAAATCCAGCACAATATAATGGCTCAGACGTAGTTACTTCAAATAAACGTCATGTCATAACTTCTTTGGTTTGTGGTACAAGACAAATTTATAAGTGTAATTTTCATCCTAGTTCAAATATTAACGATCATTTTCGTTTTAGAAACTTTCGGTTCATTCATCTGAAAGGGTTTTTTTTTACTGGTCATGTGGTATGGTTAGTGCTTAGGTAAGTTAGTGGGCTGGGTGGAGAGGTGGTGGAGTTAGTCGGGTTGGTCGAGAGTTGACGTTTTGGAGTCGGTCGAGATTTGGTCGAGTTTGGAGTGGTAAAGGTTTTGGTCGAGTTTCGGTCGAGTTGGGACGAAGAAGTCGTGTGGTCTGGTCCGGTTGAGATGCGGTCGAGTTTGGACGAAGGAGGCGTGTGGTCCTGTCCGTTGGAGATTTTATGAACGTTCCGGTCAAGATTTTGAGGGTAGTATTCGGTTGAGATGGGTGCAGTCGAGTTTTTGTGAAGGAGTGGGTCCAGTCGAGTTTTTGGGAGAGGGCATCCAGTCGAGTTCGTTTTGGAGATCATCCGGTCGAGTTCGTTTCCAAGCTATTCATTCGAGATTACCTTTAAGCTATTCGGTCGAGATTTTCCGCGAGCCGTTCGGTCGAGATCATGAGAAGGGTCTTGTTCGGTCGAGGTTTGAGAATGGTCTATCCAGTCGAGATGGAAGGGAAACTTGTCGGTCAAGATCTGAAGCAGGGATTCCGTCGAGAGCTTTGTGTTGGAGTGGGAGGGTTGGAGCGTGAAGCCGTGGTTAGCGTGTTGCGTGCAGGTTGGGATAGGGCCTGTTTGTGTGTAGGGTTGTGTGTTTGCAGGGCGTTGTGTTGGCAGCGTGGGTGTTCGTATGCAGAGCTTGTTTGCTGGGCTCGGAGGTGAAGGCCGTGGTTAGCGTGTTGCATGCAGGTTGGGATAGGGGGTGTTTGCAGGCAGGCGGATTATTTGCTGGCAGATTTGTACAGGTCTCGTTTTGCAGGCTCTTGTGCAGATCCGCAGGTGAAAGCCGTGGGGCTCTTGTTCAGGTCTGGAGATGAGACCCTCAGTAAACCATGTTGAAAAACACGCTTTTTCATAAATTCATGAGCAAGTTGCATCGGTTTTCAGTTACAGAAAACCGTCCACAGGTGTTGTAGTAGGGATTCACTCACCCATAACACTTTTAAAATCTGAGTAATGGCACTATTTTGCACCTTTTAAGGGCGTGCGTGTTATGTTGTGGTAACGGTGATCGGTTGAATGTGTGTGATAGTTGATCAGCCAAATGTCTGTCACTAGGTGATCAGTTTGTTTTGTTGCTTGGTTCAAGGGATGGTGGGTTTAAAATTTCAGGTTTCAATGGTTCTTGACATGTTTATGATGGTCTGTTAGCTGAGTTTAAGCTGACAGACAAAAATATAGAAGAAGCAGAAAACTAAAAAATTGAAACAGAAGCAAATCATCCAAGAACATGATAGATCAAATGGAAGTGAATGTGTAGTCACAACATCAGGCAAAATGGAACTCAAATTCATGAAATCGTGAGTTTCGTTGTTTTCTTGATTTTCTTGAAATTGTTCAAGAAAATATCAGAATCCGATGTTTTGATGATTTTCGATGGAAGACGGATCAGACCAGAGCAGACTATGTATTGTTAGAATGCTCATGAGGAATAGGAAACTGTTCTAAAAGGGTTTTGCAAGATGAGCAAGTAAATATAAAAACAGAGACAACATCGACTATGACAAGTGAAACAACAATGGCAATGGGCCAAATGTTGCACGATTCTTCCCAGTCTCAGATGCTCTGCCAAGCAGCCTAGCTTCTGAGCCTGAGAAGAGTGTTAACTGCCATTTCTTTCATTTATTGTTCTACACACAAGATCACGATGGTTAGTTCTACAGATGCTTGTAGTAGTGTATTCGCCTTGCTTGTCAGAGGATGACTTCAAGGCTTCGAACGCTTTGTTGTTTATGATTGGGCACTTGCCAATGGATCAGTCCTAAACTACAAGGCAAGTCACGATGAGCAAAAACAAGAATTGCAGTGCAACACAACCGTCATCTTCTTGATTCTAGGAGCTAAAACCAAATTAAAAAAAGCTAATCTACTTGCAAAAACCAGAAACTACTCTAAACATGATTGAAAAGCAGAACCAAATAACGAGAAACCTAACTAAAACAACATTTTGAAATTTCAAGAATCAAGAAACACGCATTTATTGATTCTTGGATTTCAAGAACATCAAGAAATGGAATGCAATTGGATTTGCAAGATTTACACCACAAACCAACTCATGATGAATTACCACAATGCTGAATCCTAAATTAATTTACAAAAGCAAGAAATCTAGTCCTCCCTAGATCCACAACCACACACGAAGGAGATGGAGGGGCAAGATCATTAATGTATCACTCAAGAAACAAGAATGATCAAGGAGCTCAAGGATGCATCAAACTCATGGAAGCTATTTCTCATTGAAGCATGGAGTAGATACAATACACAAAAAGCTCCCTTCTACAAAGGGAAAGTCTCCTCTTAAATAAGCAAGAGAGCTCCTTAGGTGGCATCCTAGTGGCAATTCCAAATTACACAAATTACAAGTGGAATTATGCTCTTCACTAGATGTCACTATCAAAAGGTGGCTCACTCTACTTTTCTAAGAGGGGCCTACTTGCATTTATTACATTTGCCTAAAAAATACTAGCTCCTACATGGTCATTCCATCTTTCGAGATTCACCATGAGACTTACACAGTTTCTATTTGTCTTGCTTAACTAGTACTTCTCGGCTCTCATTCTTTGTTCAACTCGTCTTCTCAGAGACCTCCTCGGTTGAAGGTGAGAGGTGCTCTTGAGTAGTTCTGGCCAAGTGTCTTGGAGATTCGCCAGAATCAGCCAACAACAATGGATCTTGAGTATTAAGCTCTTATGAAGAATGAAACATGGAGATTGGTGGAGTTACCTAAGGACAATAAAGCTATTGGATGCAAATGGATCTTCAAAGTGAAACTAACCAAGATGAATCTATCAATGAGCATAAGGCAAGGTTAGTGGCCAAGGGATATGCACAAGAACATGGTATTGACTATGATGAGACCTTTGCACTCATAGCAAAGATGGCAAGCATTTGGGTCATCATCTCTCTTGCTGCTCTTTATGGATGGGATCTATGGCAATTGGACATTACAAATGCATTTTGAATGGTGATCTTGAGGAGGAATGTACATGGAGCAACCCGAGAGCTACATTTCATCTACAAAGCCAAATCATGTGTGTCTTCTATAAAAGAGTTTGTATGGTCTTAAGCAAGCACCAAGGAGATAAGAACAATCCTTAATTGCATGGAAGCAATGATCGACTGATTCCCTCGGTACGTGCACTTCTATAATGGTAGGCGAACACAAAATAGAGTTTAATTACATTTATGCAGAAGTGAAAGAGCAAACAGTTAAACAAATCAATTAAAGAGTCAGACAAAAAGAGGAAAGCATGCAATATTGACAAAATTTGAACTCAAAACCAGATAGTAATTTATTCAGATTGAATATATAGCAATACAAGTCAGATGATGCTGGTGAGTACAAAACGATAGCGGGTGAAAACGCGTGCTCACAAAGCTAACTACGATCTTTAACAATTATGAGGTTATTTTGACAATCAGTCTGAAAGAAAAGAATCAATGTTTAAAAGCATCTACTGTGTCTGTCTTTGATAAGCTGTCATCTCGGCGTCTATTGGCGCTCGAATGTACATGAAATCAGCCTACCTCGTTCGGTATGTATTTGGCATTGGCATTATCGATTGATTACAATGATCAACTATGTACAATTTACATTTGTGCAGATGTTTGTACAAGAAGATGGCATGGAGCCGTTGCGCTGTCTAGAATACATCGTGGCTGCTATTGCCATTGTCCAAATAGTTGCATAGTACAGAAGCAGATGTGAGAAGGCTTTGACTATTCGGAGTCGAGCGTGTCGCTGGCAATAGTCAATAAGGTCGAAATAGTCGTTTGATGGTCCTCGACGATAGTCGGCTGAGTCGATATGTCAGACTCCTTGATAAGTCAGCCGAGTCGGGCTTTCCCGATAGTTCGGCCAACTCCGATAGTTGGGTAACTTTGACAAGTCGGACTGCCATTCTCTTGCTTGTCTTCGATAATAGAGTATTTCTGCAGACTATGCGACAATGCGTGTAAAACTACAACAATATAAATAAAACTAGATTAATATGAGATTTAGGGGAGTAGAGGAATAAATCTAACACTCCTTAATCTAGATTCATAAGTGCCTTGATCTTTAGACTAAGCAATGCACAAAATTTGTTGTGTGCATCAATGCTCGAAGCCTTGATAAACACATTTGCAATCATGTTTTGCGTCCACCAACAGTATGTTAAGCTTACCTCTCTGTCGAGAATCTTACTCGTTACATAGTGATATCGAATCTCAATGTGCTTACTCCTAGAGTGAAATTTAGGATTGGCCGATACGACAATGGCACTCTGATTATCACAAAACATAATTGTAGGAGTATACTAATTCAGACTAATATTTGACAATAAATTTCTCAATCAAATTGCTTCCTTGATAGCTTGAGAAGCAACAATGTATGTCGCTTCTGTAGATGAGAGGGCATTAGAGGTTTGCTTACGACTATTCCAGGATATAGGACCACCATTAAAGAAGAATGTAAATCCAAATGTGGATTTTTGAGTATCTACATCTCCTCCCTAGCTTGCATCTAAGTATCCACTTAGTTGATGAAGTTTGTTGTTGTCGACTTCTCCATAGCAGATGCAAAGGTCCATTGCAGCTCGAATGTATCTCATGACTTTGATAAGAGCCTTCCAATGTATGATATCAAGATTAGCCATGAATTGGCTTAATGAGCTAACTGCAAAAGCGATGTCAGGTCTTGTATAGACCATTGCATACATGAAAGAGCCGAGTATCGACTGATACAGATACTCTCTCATCCTCCTTTTCCTGCTTTGTCTGAGGACATTGGTCCTTTGACAATCGTACACCTAGATCCATTGGTGAGTGAGCTTCTTCGCAATTAATCAAATTATATCTGATAAGAATAATATGAAGATACATTTGTTGATTGATGTAGATTAGCCGTCTCTCTTTGTCTCTATAGATGATCCTTGGATAGTGCTTTTGTGAAGTAATATGCTGCCATAAAATCTGTCCGCCAGTAAACCAATGACACTTCTTTGCCTTGCACTTTTTTTCTAAGGTAGTGATACTTGTTTTCGATATGCTTGAGTGAAATCTCGGATTTAGAGATAGTGGTATTGTGATTTGATTATCACAATATATGGTAGTTATATGTAACTGAGCAAGGTCGATATCTGCAAGTAGAATCCTCAGCCAACATGTCTACACATATGGGCGTTTTGCCACGTGACGCTGCCACATGAACCCGATACTTAATCAAAATTTTGAAAATTTTCTTTGTCTGACTTTACCACGCGTGGTAGATCCATGCCAAAAATTCTTCGGGGACCCTGCCGGTCAAATCTAGGCTGGAGGTTGGTTCGACATTGATTTTTTTTTGCAGTGCCACACAAAAAAAAATTAAACCAGAATTTAAAAAATGAGTGCGAAAATTGTTTGGCGTGGTAAAGCCACGCGTGGAAGTGCCACGCAAGGCTATTATTTAACCGCCTCTCATCTGACATTCATTTATTTTTGGAGATTTGCCACGTGTGGCAAATTTTCAGAGAAAATTCCAAAGAATTGTATTTTTATGTTGCCATGCGTGGCAAAATACACTTGTAATTTTTTTTTCAAAACTATTTGAACAATATTTTGATAAACAAACAACTCTATGATTAATTTAAAAGTAAATAATTTTTTTTTTTGGCTTTAAATAAGTGTGGACTAATAATAAAATGATTATTTTGTGATCATAAGTGTGAACTAAAAATCAAATGATGTGTCAAATTATTGTGCTATGCCAAAATCATTATTGTGCTTCGACCAGAGTGAAGATATGAAGATATTGCTTTAATAGATTTTAAATATAATAACGATGTTTCAAAAGAAAAATGTTTTTGAAGCGTATGTAAATGATCAACGTATGCTCACTAATTGTTTTTTTTGGTCAATCAATTTTTGTTAGATCTTTAATAAGATATAGATTGCATTGAAAACATTTGATTTAAAATGAATTAGAAGTGATTGCTAGATTAAATTCAAGATAAACTTGAAAAATGCAAGAATGTATTATAAAGATGCAATAATTACGTAAAGTATCATTTTATCAAAAAAATGATTGTGATATATATTATATATATAAAGTATTCAATATCACAAGATTCAAATTCATCAACCAATACATTTTGCAACTCATATCCACTTAGATGATTTTCATCATCACTATAGTAATCAGACCCTCTCTTAATATTGTCATTTGTGTCAGAATCATTCGATTCATTTATAGTATTTTCTATAATATTTAGAGAAATTGGAGATATTTCTATATCTGCATCAACCATGTTTGTGTTGTCAATATTTAAGTTCTCCATTTCATTCTCAATGTATGCATTTTCAAATACATGTCTAACGTGGAGCTTTACTTGAACAACATACCACCACTTGTTGTTTAGTCGATCCGGTTGAAAAAATATCTACACATTTAACAATGTTAAGTTAAACAATTTTTCCAACATGAAACTAAGGTCCACAACAGTTAATTGTAATGAAATAGTGTATGTTACCTAATTATGATTGAAAAATAAATAAATGTCATGTGACACACCTGTTTACAATGACGAGGCAACACCAAGGTGTCTGAATAATCCATGCTTAATGTCTTGGTTGAATTGATAGCAAAAACTCCACTACGATCTCTTTTCACGGTTGCATTTGACCCTTGATTATTGATTTTGAACCATTTCACATCAAACAAAAAATATTTTCCATTTTCACCAAAACACACTTCATATATATCTTAAATAGTTCCTACATACTCAAGCTCTCCAGAGATTGGACTTTGGTCTTGTGCACTACTCCGACTTTCTTGATTAAAAGATGCCATTACACCACAATCATAAGTTCGTCGTTTCATATCAACTCGTTCAACGTGATGATGACGACCATATGCCCACATTGCACTATACTTTCGATTCTGCCACATATTAATTGTATGTAAGACAAATAATCAATCATTACACAAGCTACATTGTCTTTTATAAAATAAAAAAAAACAATAAACAAACCTTCCAATCACATCCTCTTGCAAAGTTCCATTCCATGTCAGATATGACTTGTCCATTTGATCTTGCTTGTTGGAGTGTGTCAACCATCCATTCTATGGTGCATTGGTTGGGCAATGGCTCAACATCACGTGAAGAGGCAGCATGACCCCTATGTCTATTATGTCGGTGTCTATTTCTAGCCAACGTTCTTTTTTTCTTCTCTTGTTCATATAATTCCAACCACTTATCCATCACTCCAGAATTATAGAGCATGAAAGTAGAAATTTTTCTCTAAGAAAATATGTCATTTTCTTAGGAGCACCCATACCTTGGGGCTTTTCACCTTTTACCTCATTGTTCTCCTCATCATTCCATAGCCGTGGAGTAGACGGATGTATTTGAAGCAAAAATTCAGTGACATAAATAAGAGATTCTTGCACTAACCACCCCTCGGCCATACTTACCTCTGGTCTTGCCTTTTGATGCACAAAATCTTCCAAAACTTTCATGAATCTCTCCAAAAAAACATCCACATATAAACATTTATTGCATGATGAGAGCAATATTCAATGACATAGAAAAAAAATGATGCTAAATATATTGAAGCCACAAAAACCAAAATAATATATTTTGTACCTTGAGTGCACAGGGACCAGCAATACCAATTTCTTGGACCAAGTGCACAAGCAGATGCACTTGTATGTCCAAGATGGAGGTTGGAAAATCTCTCTCAAGCATACATACAGCCTCCACTATATCTTCATGTTTTTTTTCCACATCTATCTCACGAATCTCCTTGTCACACATCCATCTACATCATATTTGTAGTATATGATCATCATATGACTTTATCAAATTCGTAGGTAAAATAAATATGCAATAGCATAAAACGTGAGTGAAAGAAATGTAAGTACCTGACAATGGATGCTAATTTGTAAATGGTATCGCGAAGTTGATCAATTAGACAACCATGAACACACATTGGAAATATATACTCAAGCAACTTCAGCCAATCATGAGATTTAAGACCATGAAGTTTTCCTTCTGTTGAGAATGATGTTCGTAGTGAATGAGCAAAACCAGTGGTGTTCTCATCTCGCAAATGACTGATCGTACATACTTGTACTCTTCCTTGGTAAGATATCCAAGGGGCTCTTTGAATGATATGAGTATTTCCATCTATACCCAATTTTGGCCAGTACTTTTTTTTTTTTTTTTTGTCTTTGATTCTTGTAGGTCTTGTCTTGCATTAGTACTATCTTTTTCGCCCACAAAGTGTTTCCATATTGATTCACCCACATTTTTGAATATATGCATAGGATCAAGCAAGTGATTGATCCAAAATCCAGAGCTTGTACCAATCTGCCATGGACATTCCCTTTGGAGGCATCCTTGTTTTCGTCTTTCCTCCAAATCCTCTTCTTTATGTATGCCGAAACGAATGATCCTCATGCAAGTATTTGCGACGATTTTCATATACAACTTTGCTTCGATGACGTGAGTGTCGAGCATCAATATTCGGTCCACAAATAAGACATGTGTGACATCCAGAAGTTGTAAAACCTCAAGAAATCAAATGCAATTTGTGTTACTTGTAGATCAAAAAATTAAACATAAATAGCGAATATAGAAAAAATAAATATATAGAAAATACAGATAATCTCATATTCTAGTCACTTGAACAATCACCCAATTCTGGATAGTCATGCATTGTCCACGATAGAATTGCGCGCAACAAAAAGTTGTTGTCTTGTATTGGACATGAGATGTCATACGCTTGGATACCCTTCCATAATAGCTCCAATTCTTCAACTAACGGTGCAAGGTTTTGCTTTCCAAGAATTAAAAGTGCTAATATGAGATGTCCTTTTTTTATAGTTAGCCAAGACAGAATGTTGTAGTTGACCAACATCACTGGCCAAGTAGACCACGTGCTTGACATCTTGCCCCATCTGTTGCAAGTCCAAACCTTATGTGTCTAGATTCACTTGAAAAACATGGATACTCTTTGTCAATGTGTTTCCATGCAGGAGAATCTGAGGGGACTCTCATAACCCCATATGAAGAATGGTGGCTAGCATGCCAATTCATCAGTTCTGCAAGGGATTTGTAATGAAACAATCGTTGCAATTGTGGAATTATTGAAAAATGTCGCAACACCTTGCTTGGGATAGCGATCTCTTGCAAATCATCTCGATATCGAGGAGTCGCACATATAGGACAATTTGTTAGTCCTTGATACTCACCACGATACAAGATGCAATCTTTTTGACAAGCATGATGTTGTGTATAGTCCATTCCCATTGCATTCAACATCTTGGGTGCCTCGGCTCTTGTCTCTAGCATGCTATTTCCTTCTGGGAGTAGTTTGCGCAATACCTTGCATATAACCAAATGAATTTTCATAACATGAAATACAATTGCTTATTCAACTAAAACTTTTAACTTACACAAGTACACACTTAGTTAAATAATAAATAATTCAATCTTCTTTACCCAGATAAAGATGTAATACTTGTATCACTCCATTTATATTTTGCTTGGAGATTCAATAGAAGCAACGCAGCGGAGAAACAAAATGTCTTTGCTCCAGGGTATAATGGTGTATGTGATTCTTCTCTCAATTTTCTTTCCTCGTCAGTCACAAATGATTCGGTACCATGTTCAGTGGGTTCTTTCATATTGTCATGATGCTCATAGATATCATTTATCAAGCTGTTCATAATTTCAACTTCATGTTGCATAGAGCAATCATGTTCATCACTTGAACTTGATTTTGAGGAAGAAGAAGAGTTAGGTCGAGACCGATTTGTCTTGCGACGTTGTTCATCTATTCTCATCATGGCTTGTAATCCCATCTGCTCACGACGAGATAGTTGATCTATATGTGGCCGATTGTATCCCAATCTTGTGGTGAATATAGAATATATGTGATCATCATCGCTAGAACTAGATGACAATTCGTATTCCTTCAAACATGGGAGAACAAATAAGACATCAAAATTGAACAACAATATATACAAATTGGAACTTAAATCAAGATATGAAAATTGAACATTATTTTGAAAAACCACAAATACCACTATTAAGACTATTCACGTTCTAAAATAAAAGATATCATCTTATAATTCAACTATCGAATATCAAGAATGTATAATTAATAAATTCAAAACCATTGTATAGTTGAATATTTTGTGTTAAAACCTAAGCACTAAGCATCATTCAAATTGAAACTTGAATATGACATCAAAATCAAACATTATATTCAACTTGAAACTTAAACAAGGCATGAAAATTGAACATTATTTCTAAAACTTAAACATCAAACATCATATCTCATTTGAAACTTATATAAGACATCTTAATCGAACATTATATTATAATTGAAATTGAAACAAGACATTCAAAATCGAGCATTATTTGTAAAAGGTTTACATCAAACATCATGTCAAATGTGAACTCAAATAAGACATCCAAAGGAAACATCATATCCAAATTGACAGTGAAATAAGACATCCAAATTGAACTTGAATGAAAAGGATGTACTTTTGATATTTACAACGCACATGGTTGTGCTTGGCTCGAAACTTTTTGTACACATCTTGGTAGAGGACAATTGAAGCTATAGTTGATGAATAGTTCTTCAACACTGTTAATAGGTTTGATCGCACAAACCATTACATATGTAGCTTTCACCTATCTAGAAAAACTAATCTTCTTTTCCATTGATGCGTTCTTCAAAGTCACAATTAGTTAATCAAGGGTGACAAATAGAACTATTTATATATGTAGCGATGTTTTCATGTATTTTTGGACGCCCATCAATTACATACGAGGTGCTTTTGAAACACTTTTTCCTTGCATGAGCCTCTCTTTCAAAGAACAAGCATTGGAATTTAAACCATATATTTGCATTCTCCATTGGTGGCAAATATATGGTTTAAATTTCAATGCTTGTTCTTTGGAAGAAAGGCTGCATTGTATTGAGGTCCTGCATATGGCATTAACAGTGACAACACTATTCAAAGGGACATCAATGCTAGTCAAAGAAAATAAATTTAATCCAACATTAGGAAACCGTCACTAGGCTTAATTATGTACATATGACCCCAATATGAAAATGATGTCCCACATAATGGTAGTGGCAACGTATCAGGCCAACATGAATATCTCTTTATATCAAACGACTTAACTAATGCATGCGGATGAGGAGGAAGAGCTTCTGCTTCTGCTTGACTCTGTCTCCCCAGTGGCATACCAGCGACCTTCAAGAGGCAATGATAAGCTTAAAGCTGACTTGACTTAATTATGCAGCAAGAAACAGTGAAGGCTGAAGGTGGAACTTCTGACAACAAGATGTAGGGTGATAGATTTGCTTACTTTTGTTCAATGCATCCCTCTGATCTATGTAGGAGTATTGATTGAGTGGTAAAAGACTTTGTGGGATGGTAGGTAAGTAAAGAGCTTTTGAGACACCCATAACACCATGTCACATCTTCCTACAGATGATTGTTCTCAGGTCCAGGTATTTCTCCTAACATCCTTTCAAACAAAGTATCCTCAACATCTTTCTAACAACAAGGAATGTATTATGCTCATAAGTTCCAGTTGAGTCAATAAGAGTGTATATTCTCCCTGTGTGGTAAAGGGGATGGAAACACAACTCAAACCATGTTTGGATTACAGAACAAAGAAGTCTGGATGCACTAACTTGTAAATACAACATCAATCACATTACATTGTCTTACATTTTAGACTGGAACTGAGTAGAACACAGTGAGTTTAGTATAATTTTTGAAGGGTGAGGCTATAACAATGTTTTGAACACATTACCCATCCGACAGTCCATCCAACAATAAGTTCTAATTTGCATCCGACAATATGCATCCTACCCCTGACGTAAATTTTTTTAGTATAAATAGGTCGGCCGCCTAGTTCATTCTTACTTCATACAATTTTTGGACAAGTTCACGACTAATTGGCAAATTTCTGACGATCTTCCTGTTTTTAGATTTGATTCAGCCGCTCTTTGTTGCATTCTGACCGTGTCAAATCTCCCTTCCATTTGATCCATCCTCCATCACTTTTATACATGTCTTTCTCTCCCTACTCGCATACTCTATCATTTTCTGAAACTCATTTTGCTTTTTACAACCTCTATCTTTCTGTTACTTTCCACCCTTTTAGTTGTTTCATAGCTCTAGCCTCCCTCCGTTGCCATCTGCATCTACATTTTTTTTGGTTGTTTTTTTCATCTGACAAATTCGTTGACTTGCATCCGCCACTTGTTTTGTCTCATTTTTCAGCATTTGCATTTGCCAGTTGTTACCAGTTGTTAACTACCACTTTTCAGTTTCCATCCGCCATTTCCTTTTTGCAGCCGCCAAGTTTCCATCTATATGTACTTTTGCATCCGACGAGTTTACATCCGCCATTGCATCTGCCAAATTGCATCCACCACTGTCCTCAACAATTTGCATCCGTCAATGTAGCCGCTAGTTTCCATCCGACGCCTCTCTAGAGAACTTCCAAAAAACTTAAATTTTTTTCAAAAAATGGCCGAATCGGATTCAGACCATAGTGACAAGATCCCATACATGCCTAAATCACTCAAACTCGTTTTGTGTGAAGATGAAACAATGAATCAATGGTATACACAAGCTGAACCAATGTTTAAGACACTTGAATTTCAAATTCCCCCATGAAAGGGCCACCAGAGCCTATATATCATGTACCAAGCATACGAGAATTTTGACGAGAAGTAGCTCACATATTGTTTCGATCTACAAACTTTTCAGATCTACATCTACTTGGCTGGCAGCAACCTCACCAATTTTGGCTTCCCTAGTGGCCATCAGGAGAAGCCAGTCAAGCTCACTAACATGTTGCAGCAGTCTTATATGCCAGGTTCCTTGACACCACTTTTGAAAAATGGAAGAACAAGGATGGCATTCTCCTCGAGGCCATCAAGTGCAAGGAACTGGCCGCTGCGTTTGCTTATCTCACAAAGTACACCTATACGAGAAAGGCACATTTGCTGAGGATCCCCCTCTAGATATTTGCCATGTGAGGAGAATCCTATGAAGGCATCAAAACATGTACAATTGGGACAGATTTATCTCCCGACTGAAGACCCCTCTGCTCTGAAGCAAGATGATTTCATCGATGCAGACGCACAAGAATACTTTGATGAAGGCGACCTTGTAGATGAGGAGGTGGAGATTGTTCCAGGGCCTGTTGCACCAGTCTCACCACTAACCACCACCACTACCATTGTTGATACCGCCTCCATCACCATCTCTCTTACAACTATTACCATTCCTACCACCTCCATTGCTACTGATGTAAAGACACAACTAATTGTTCCACTTCCTCCTCATCCCACAACCTCTCAGTTCTCTGTCCCTACCTACCATCGTCTTCCTTCTGAATTTTCAACTCTTCTAGCCTATGATAGCTTGCCCAAGAAAGCCAGGGAAACCTTGAAGTGGAATATCGAGACCTCACACTATCTGCATTGGTTGGTGCACCAGCTTGCACAACAAACAGATGAGCTCAGGATGGCAAAGCAGGATCTACAGCTGAAAGACACGGAGTTGATAACAACTTTAAGATTTACAGAGTGAAAGGGCTAAGAGACTGGAGGAGCAAAATCAATTTTCAAATCAGCTCCAGTCCCTTCAAGAGGTGCAAGACCATTTTGGGCGCTAGTTAGATCTCTTGACTCAGGAAAATAAGAGACTAACTGATGCGATGACAACGGTTAAGCAACCAATAAGGCCAGAAGATATCAATGTACCGGTTTCATCTTTAGGTGCAGTAGTGAAATTGAAGAAGTATGTCTCCTTGATTCAAAAGTATGAAGCCCTGAAGAGGAACCAACAAATTTCAGAAAAAGAAAACAATAAGAAGATGTCAACACTTCGAGAAAGCAATGACAAAGTCCAAGAGGAATTTCTCTTGTCAAAGCAACAAATGGGCCTCATTTGGAACACGTTTTGTAAACTCGACGCAGGCATATCAACATAGAAGAAAGACAACCACAATGATGATGCTGGAGCACCTGAGCAAAGCCGATCTATCAACCAACGAGGTGCTGGTCTTGGCATGCCGTATCAAGGATCCACTGCTGGCTCTCTCCACAAACCCGCCGTAGACTCCTCCACCTACACTCGGTTGTCTCACTCATCTTATTTTTCTGATTCATTTTCATCTTACCAACCATCATTTTTTCCATTTACTCATTCGACTAAATAAAGGTAGACGCCCCTTAAATTAGTTAGAGTGAGCCACCTTTTGATGGTGACCTTTAGTACAAGGACAAATTCCACATGTAATTTCTAATTTGGTGGAGCCACATGGGCTCCACATGGGCAGCCTTCTTGCTTATTTAAGGGCCCCCCTCTCTTTTGAGGGAGCTTTTGAATGTATTGTCAAGTTCTTTTGAGCTAATAAAGAGGATCCTCCACGAGTTCTTGATGATAGCTAAGCTCCTTGTTCATGGCAATGTTCTTGAGTGAGATTTCTATGAGCATGTTTGATTCTTTTGCATTGTGGATTAACTAGGTTCTTGTTTCTTGTTTCTTGTTTCTTGTTTAGTTGTGGATTAGGATTCAGTTCTTGTTTGTGGAATAAGGTAGTAATCAGCATTCAAGTAAACTAGATAGGCTGGTTTGTGGTATAGATCTTGCATACTCCCTTGCAACCCAGTTCTTGTTTGTTCTTGAGTAATGAGTGTTTCTTGATTCTTAGATTATTAAAATGTTGCTAGGAATCTTGTTTCTTGTTTCTTGAATCTTGTTTCTTGTTCCAATAGTTAATCTTGTTCTTGATCGTTTTTTAAACTAGTAGATAGTGGTAGGACTGCTCCCTGTACCAGAACGCTGATCCTCTTGAGCTGTAGATGGTTACATGGCTGGTTTTTTGCATGTAGCTGAGTATCGGAACCGTGTCTCCCATTGACAGGCTGGAAAATACATGTTGAAATCTGAGTAACTCATCCATGTGTTAACCGTTCTAACAAGAAGAACCGTAAGAACCATAAAGAATGGTAAAGAAGAAGAAGAAACCAAGAGAAAATTGCGTGTTCACAGATTCAGAGGGAATCTGTGAACAACTTTGTTCTAAGATCAGGTTTCAATCTCATTCCTTGTACTACTTAGATTAGATTAGTAATAATCTACAATTTGTAAGCATTAAAAAAAGAACTAAAACAGATTGTAGAATGTAGGAACTCAAATTCTGATAGATCCAGATTGAAGTTGAGCATCCATTATCAATAAGATCAAGATCAGGTCACACCATCATTGCACTACAACTGGTAGAGTGAGAAGAAGAGCACCCTGTTGGTTGTAAGTTGGTTGGAATCTGCTACATTATCAGATGTAGAGACCATAGGGAGAATAATAGCAAACAAGCTGAAATAGATTTTCAGGAGACTGAAAATCCTAAGGGGGGAAGAAGAGTGGACATCAGAGGTATTAAGTGTGATCAAGAAATGTATTTCGCAGTTAGGAATTTGGTAATTCCTAGAAAAAATTGCTTAATATCAGATATTGATTTCTTGGATAGAATTCATTTAGTTGAATTCATAACTAATATCTTTGTAACCATTGAGTCATCCACATTTTTGGATGTCAATCGTGATATTAGAAGTAGAATCTGATACATGGATTACATTGGAAATGTTAATTGACATAAGCTTGTCCCTAGAGTTGATGCTCTTGGATTAGTAGGGATTTGAAACTTATCACTAACCTGGAAGGATCGGAATGTAATGTTGAACCATATTAATTCTTCTACTTAAATCACAGGGTCAGGTATGGATTTGTTATATCCATCTAAAAGACATGCCAATCATCCAAATGAATGGATTCTCCAATTTTTGGGAACAAGAGATAATATCCTATATGGACTATAGGACAACTAGATGGATCCGTGGATCTCTAGAATATTAGATAAGGCGATCAAGGGTTTTTTTGGAAGGAAGAGCTGGTATGGGACATCAATAATTTTGGAAAGGAAATTCTAGGACTGTAAAGATTTGATTATCAATGGAGTATTTAGTACCTAGTCACAATATGGGAAAAAGAAGATCATTGATTAAATGTTGGGGTATTCTAGAAAATTTTGAGGTTTAATTTGGATCCCAATGTGGTATCTCTTAATTTCAAAGTCGAAAACCCTTAAATCTATTTCTCGTTTTTTTAAATATTCCTTTACTTCTTAGTAATTTCCTGAATATTAGACATCATACTGGTTTATATGATTCTTTCCAGCATGAAATCATTCTTCTAAAAGACTGTTATATCATATGAACTACTACTTGTGTTAATAGACTTGGAATTCAGATAAATTCTAAGGTGATCATGTTTTGATTTCTTAAACCTAGGATATCTCTTTTGCATTAATGGATATTAGAAGAATGATAGTACTTTCACTCGAGTTGAAAATATTTTGAAAGTAATCTCTAGTAAATCCAGAATGTGATATCAAATTGGAACTTTTCGAATAAAAAAAATTCTCTAGGGATTGTGTGAAACAATCTGGAACTAGAATTGGTTTAAAATTTGAATCATTAGTTATAAGTAGTACAATGAAAGGTCAAAGGTTACTAATTTCATTTTAATTGGAATAGGAGTAAGTTTGATCAGAGTTTGAGTCTAGAATGTCTGTATTAGATCAAACTAATCTTAGTTTGAGTACTAGGATAAGGGAGAGGTTGATTGAGTGGAAGAAATTATGTTATTAGAGGTAAGCGGGGTTGGAAAACTGGTGAGAGTGAATATGTTATTCATCTCAGAGATTTCCTAGATATGTTATTTACTAATGAGAAATAGAAATTCTTTTGTAGCTGAGTTACAAGATTCTCAATGAGATATGTGAGTAACATATGTGGATTTTGGAGGAATCTGCCAGATAAGAATGTGTTTATGTACTGTGTCATACTGAGATTATTCACGTATGTGTAATGTTGTATGAATCTATTGTGTATTCCTGGTTACTAGAGTTATTTGGTGCACTTAACCTAGTCGGTGAACATAGACATATGTTCAAGTATTGTTGGAAATACTTGCAGAGTTAACGGATCTTTTTGTGGAAGATTTATTGGCTAATTTATAAATGATTTGGATAAGAATCTAAATGTCATGTTATACTAGTATCATTGAGATCTGCATCTAAGCATTTAAGACTTTTGAATCATTGGAAACTAACTTGAGCAGTTAGTTACTCCTGGATGAAGTTAATTGGTATAATGATCAATGTGATGAGGAATTACCAGAAAATAACTATTTTGAAGTATATTGCTTGTAAGACGCATGGTTTGTGAATCATTTGTTGGATTCATATCCTCTCCATCCCTATCTCTCTGCTAATCTAGATCCATTCACTGGTTGTTGTAAATACTTGTACAGTCGCATACTCTGTAGAAATACACATGTTTCCTGACAGTCTGTAGAAATACAAAGGAATCAGTGGCAGTGTTTCCCTGAAAAGATTCATGCTTACAGGATAAACTTATTTGTAGATTAAACTATTCGTGTGACTGATAGCATATGTTGATTTGTCATTCTAATCATCGCACCTAAAACGCTTCCGCAAAGCCAATCCAAAACCCAGATAATTTGTGCATGGCTGTGGAATCAATTGTGTCAATCTGGTGACTTCAAAGTCGTGATCAAGTAGGGCAGAGTCAAAGTCAGCAGTCTGAATCCGATATATGTACTTGCATGCACCGAGGATTCCGCTCGCATCGCTCTGTCGTGATGGGCATATACCCTGAATCCCAACATGGTATTAGAGCTTTAGATTATTGCTCTCTGTTTATCTGATACCAACATGGTATTAGAGCAGTAAATCTACTCTCTGATTCTTGGAGGTGGAACTAGAACTTGCATTATTAGAATGATTGTTCTAATAAAGAGTAGCCACTTGTTATAAATGTTTTCAGTCATATAATCTACTATCTGCATCCATACACCCTGAATTTCCAGATGGATTCGCAATCACAGTTTGCTCTAATGGTAGACAAACTCGATGGTTTGAACTATCACTTTTGGAAATTCAAGATGATAGTAGTATTGATGGCCAAGGAGCTTTGATAAATAGTCCCTAGAACCGAACTCAAACTGCATGAAAAGACAGGTTTCCTAAAATTGGCCTACCATTGTCAAACTAAGGTCGGGCCCAATATGGCCAAAATCAATCGACAAACTTGGGACATGCTCCCAAGTCTAGCAAGTACTGTAAATAACTCTGTACAAGCTAATTCTTCCTATGTGTGGCTTCTTGGCTAACCCAAGTAGCCGGCTACAGGATCAATGCCCGATCAATGTATCCTAATGGGTCACATCCCGATCACAACCATCCATATACAGTAAAGCAAATAAACTGTACAGTAATTACATCATCACATTTAGAGCTTATACTAATGAATCAGATCAAAACTTATTTCTAACTCTCTCCCTTAAGCTCAAATGTGATAAGAGTGAAAAGCAATATATTGCAGCAGCATCTGGAGTGTCCAAAAGATGCTATGCATATCACAGCTACCATGTACTTGACTCACACTCAAGCACACCATCAAATCACCAGGTTTGGCACACAAAGTATCATGCAAACACAATGCTCATACAGAGAGTCTACCACACTCTCGACCAACTGACTCGTCCCCAATCCAACTTGAACACAAGTGGACCACATGAGCGACATGGCTCAAACTGAGGAAATCCCACTGCCACCATGAGACTTACATCCTCCATCTAGCTAGGCTGACATCCTATCAGACACTTACAAGCACAGACCTGTAAAGCTGACATACATGAGCGACTGAGGCTCAGCCTGAGGAAATCTTACTGCCACCATAAGACTATACCCTCACCAGATAAACAACTAGTAGACAATGACAAGTCAATGAGCATAAAATGATTACTTTGTTCCTGACGTAGCAAATGCACAACCACATACGACTCCGACTCAGATCTAGACTCCCGTGACAAGGCAACATGCAAGCCCACACACACTCATACAAACCAACGCGAATGATAAAGCGTCAAATACATGACCAAGGCCTGCCCATAAGTGGTATCCTGTCGTACCAACACCTGTGCCACCTGTAGATCCACTGCTACACCACTGGTCACCAAATCAGGTCCTCAACCATGGCCTGCACCTATAACAAAATGCTCTCACGTCCAAACGTATACATTTATCCAATAAGTCCTGAAAGTTGATTCCCATCCATTTCCCATGCTCCAAGCACAAGAATCTACCAAGGACTCAATGAATGAATGTACGCAAACCTCACCATAGGCTATACATGAGTAGCTCGCCTACCTCCCAGAGATACTGATGATGATCTGCCTATTCTACATCCCATGTAGGTTCAACTTTCCATGCTTGACATTGCCAACTCTGATTTGACCAGTACATAGGCCTCCCACCAAGGAGCCTATCTCCTCAACACTGTATCCATCATAGCATCCAAGCCAAAGCAAATGCAGACTAGATCCACTATCATGATGAATAACTCACCCACGATCCATAGCATATCAGGTAGGATAGCTCCAGAACCCTGTACCCTGTACCATCTGATCACTAAGTATCCATTACCCGCTAATAGCTCCCCAAGAATCTGTCCACCTGTAGTGCAACTAGACTCCAACTGGATCTAACAAAAAACTGCATCCTGCTTACCAAAAGATGATGGATAGAAAGAACATGTGATGCCAACTTGAGACCACTGTGCATATAACCATGCAGCTCACCTGATCACTCGCCAAAGTATCAACTGTCACTCCCTGAGCAACCATCTCCATCCCTGCTGGCTCACAACCATGGGCATGCTGGATCTAGATAATCCCGTAATGCACTCCATGCCCTCAGGATATGTACCACCCTAGGTACACTCCATGCCACCTACCTCCAAGTAGGCATGACCCATTCCTAGATCATCACATGATGCACAGTTGAAGAACATCGTCCATACAATGACATATCATAACTGAGCAACTGTAGCATCTCCATGAGTGCCACCCCAATGGACTCGTCATCCACATACTATGCTCACCTGATGTCTCCGATCCTGGTCACCACCCTGCTAGACAAGCCAAATTCCAAAGCATCACATGCTCCACCTAGCTCCTAGCATCTGCTCGCTCTCCCTGGCTATGTGCCACCTGACACCATGACACCACAAGCCTGTCTCTGAGTCGCTGCTCATGGGATCTCGAGACTACTGTCTCCATGATCGTACTGAGGTATATGGCTTTGAGTGACTTCCTCTAGGCTTATTCCTGATCTCACCACCTGAGAATCTGCACCATGGAAATTCCAACACTTGTGCCAAGCCTAGACTCCTGCAAATACAGCCAAATGCATGAAAGCTATAGTTAGCTTATCCATGCTTGTGATGGTAGATATCTCCCCATCGATGCCAATGCCAATGACTGGCTCCCTACTGTAATGCCATCTTGTACTCCCAAATGAGCACACCATGAAGTCCTCACCATCAGTATCCCCTACAGTAGATCACTAGCAAAACACTCACCACAATGTTTGCCCTCCGATCACACCCGGTGCGATCTAGATCAGCTCTCCAACCTAGAGCTGGCTCTCAAAGCTTCACGCTTTGCCCATTTGCGTTTGCAGTGTTCTGATTCCATCATAAATCCCACCTGTAAGTCCTGTCCACACAGTGAATTATGAAGCCACCATCGATGATTTCCCCGAAACCACCGAAACTGCAAGTTTCTCCGTGAATTCTCCATGGAATCCACCTACGATGATCGTTTTGATCTTCCCCAAAGCTTCGATCAAAGGAACTTTGCTGTCTCATGCCATCCGGACTGCCGATACCCCGTATGGAGTCCTCTCTTCTGAGACGCTCTAAGTGCTATTTTTCCTGGTGAAAGACGTTATCCCATAGCTCCATCGGATCGTGCATACCTGCATCACCCTGACACTCTGATACCAAGGACGAACCACAAAATCCAGGACTGTCGGACCTTGAAGTTCAACAACGACAAGAACAAACAATCGGATCAACAAGCCCATGCAGCAAACATGAAACGGAAGATCCAAGAAGACGATGATGATGAGCACGAAGTCTTCATGGTGAACCATCACCATGTCGAACAATCGGAGGAATGGTTCCTCGATTATGGAGCAACACAACACATGACAGGTCATCAAGAATGGTTCATTGACTATTCGGCCTACAACACAAAGAAATTCGTTCACCTTGGAGACAACAACTCACATAGAATTGAAGGTGAAGATACTGTTAGACTGGGCTTTCAAAATGGACTATCAAAGCCCGTACCAAATGTATTGTATGTCCCAAACCTGACGACAAATCTGTTGTCGGTTAGTCGAATTACAGACTTAGGACATAAGGTAGAGTTTTCAAGTAGATTCCTATCGCATTATTGATAAAAGCCAAAGGATTCTTGCACTCGGAAAGAGGCAAGGATATCTCTATAGGTTTAGTCATTGTAACTTTGTAACTGACTATGCTTTAAGCAGTTCAGCATCTGTTAATAAAGGATTGATTTGGCATTATAGCCTTAATCATATATCAATAGGCAACATGTCTAGACGTTCTTCAGTTCTCGATTTAGAATACCAAATTGCCGACCCTCCTGTCTACCATAGCTATATCATAAGAAAGCAGACAAATAACCATTTAAGTCAAATCAAGAACACATATCTAAAGATTTGTTAGACATTGTACAAACTGATATATGTGGGCCAATGCAAACACCATCACTGCTTGGTGCTGATTCTTTATTACATTCATAGATGACTATTCTAAAAGAACTGTTGTATATTTTTGGAAGCACAAATATGAAGCCTTCCAGTTCTTCAAGAAATACAAAGAAAATGTTGAGTTGTTGCAGACAGACAAGAAGATCAAAGCTCTTAGGAGCGACAATGGCGATGAGTTCATAAATGAGTTCAAGGATTTTTGCTCAGCCAACGGCATTGAGCAACAGTTTGCTGCTTCCTATTCTCCATAGTTGAATGGACTGGTAGAAAGGAAGAACAGGACCTTAGTCAAGTCTGCCAAATGCATGATAACTCATGCTTCATTGCCGAAATCATTTTGGCAACATGCTGTATCAATAACAACTTATGTACAAAACCAATGTGCAACTAAAGGCTTGTCTGACAACAAAACTCCTCATGAAGTTTGGACATGTTTCAGACCTTTATTAAAACATATAAGAATATTTAGATGTACTGCCTATGCTCATGTCCCTAAGGACAACAAAAAGAAATTAGATGAGCATTCATTCAAAAGTATTTTTGTTGGCTACTATACTTCTGATGGAATGTATAGACTGTACAACATAGAGACTTGTAAAGTTTTTACTAAAAGGGATGTGACTTTTATCGAAGATCAGTTTATTAATTTGAAGGGCAAGGACCATATGCAATCTACAATCTCTACCCCGACAACTGATACTTATCGGAAGATCATTACGATTCTTTCCAGCAGTTACTCTGTACAGTCAGATCCCGAAGAAGAAGAAGAAGCTGCAACTCAGGAACAACCAACACAAAGTCAAACTTCACAGCCAGAAACTTCGACCATAAGATCAACAAGAACTCGAACTCAGCCTGTTCGATACATTGATGAGTTTGCTCACTATTCTATTTAGAAGCCAACCATAGTTGAGGAAGCTATGTCACAGGCCGATTTAGATCTCTGGAAAGAAGCAGTGGGCAAGGCGTACAACTCATTGTTGAGGAACAACACATGGACTGTCACCAAGCTCCCAGCAGACAAAAAGGTAATCGACTGCAAATAGATCTTTAAGATCAAATACAGAGCATATTGAAACTAGTCAAGTAAAACTAGGTTTTTGGTAAGTACATAAAAACTACCAAATTTAGGACAATAAGTAGCAATGTGGCCAAGTGACATTATCCCTACTATCATTGTTGTGCCAACAAGGAGAAACTAATGATGATGTTGTCTTTTGGTGTGGAGAACCTTTCTTCTTCTATTCTATGTCTATCTCTAGCATTTCTCTCTTGATATTGGCTATTTCTATGTGTAGAATGCATATTTTCTTGTTGTACTTAATTCCACATGTGTCAAGTAAAATGTACGGAATGTTGTATTATTGATATGACCAAAACCTACTTGGATATTAGGTTTCATAGTGATTTATGCAATATTTTTTATGGAGGTGCATGTTAGATCTAAATTTCTACAATGTTGATGAATCTAGATGTGCACCCAAATTTAGCCAAAGATCTAATGATCCATTAATGATATTTTGGATCTGATATTTTCACATGGTATAAAAGTTGATTGTAGGTTAAAGTTGGTGGTTTTTCCAAATCTAGTGGATTATTTGAGGGTGCCATAAATTCTATTGAGAGTTTGAGTGATTCCTTGATCAAATCAAGCATTTTCAAGTGTAGAATTTGAACCTTTGTGAGACTAAGCTCATTTAAGGTCAAATCACTTGTATTAGGCCGATTTTTGTTTCTATTTGTTGGATCTTGAAGATAAAGACTTCACATGGTAGTGGAGGATGCATTCTTATAGAATCTATATCAAGTTTGCTAGTTTTGCATATAGATTTTGATTCATTCAATAGTATGTGGTTTTGTGGATTGCTACTTTGACTAGGTGTGAGAGAGAAAGACACTTGTTTAGATCCAAATCTTTGTGATTTCTTCTTGATTTCATTTGTTGATTTTCAAAAAAGTGCTAAGTGCATGGAATAGGTTGAAGAATATTCATCAATCATTGCAACATGGCTACAAATGGAGGCTTCATGTTGGAGAGCAATGATAGGCTTACCTCAAGCAACTATTCAACTTGGAAGGTGAGGATGGAGTCCTTATCTAAGATGAATGAGTTAATGGATAATGTTGTAGGTGTGAAGGAGAGACCTTTAGCACTTAAAAAACAATTGAGGTATGATAGGAGGGAAAAGAAAGCTCTTCATGTGATCAAGATAAATGTGAAAAATGAACTTTTCAAGGAAATTGGTAAGTGTACTTCATCAAGTGAAGCTTGGGAAACCTTGAAGAAAGTTTATGAATCCAAGTCTACATCTAGGGTCCTAACCCTTAGGGGGCAAAAATTTCGAAGTCTTTAAAAGAAGGAGTAAAGTCCTCATGATTTTGTTTTAAGAATAAAAGGCTCGAATGATGAATCAACATGTATTGGTGAAAGCACTAAGGATGTAGAACTTGTGCAAGTTGTTCTTAATGGCTTGTTGGATGATCATGCTAACCTTGTGCAAAGCTTTACCATTCAAAAGACACTTCCAAGATAGGTCTTGGAGCTAGAGGCAAGTTCACGTTCAAGAACAAAGGCAAGTGGTCTAAAGGGCAAGATCAAGGTGAGTCATCTTCTTTTGAGGGTAAAAAGAACAAGTCAAGGTTGAAGTGTTTGTATTGTGGAATGAAAGGACACTTTTCTAGTGAATGTCTTAAAAGAAAGAGAGAGCAAGCACAATAAGTAGCAATGTGGCCAAGTGCCATTATCCATGCTATAAATGATGTACCAGTGTGGAGAAACTAATGATGATGTTCTCTTTTAGTGTGAAGAAGCTTTCTTCTTCTATTCCATGTCTATCTCTAGTCTCTCTCTCTCTCTTGATATTGGCTATTTTTATGTGTAGAATGCATATTTCTTGTTATACTTGATTCCACACGTGTGAAGTACAATGTACTGGGACTACTGTAGTACTGATATGACCAGAACCTACTTGGATCTTAGATTTCGTAGTGATTTATGCAATTTTTTTTTTTTTATGGAGATGCATGTTGGATGCTAGATTTCTACATTGATGAATCTAGATTTGCAACCAAATTTAGCCAAAGATCTAATGATCCATTAATGATATTTTGGATCTGATTTTTTTCACAAAAACAACTTAATTAAAAATATATACATTATGCATGTAATATATATAATATATATATAAGAAAAATAAAATAAAATTTATATTTGCGTTCCGGAATACTGCCCTCCTGAAACACGCGTTTCGGATGCAGCAATGATCTAAACAATGAAAAATCATTGAATATTACATATAAGGAAGCAACACCTACAAAAAACAAGTATGTGATCAGTTGCTTGTTGACAATAATTATGATAAGTTGAGGAGCTCCCAACACAAACCGTGAAGAGAAAGATGTTGTTTGGAGCAAAGGAACTACCAACAATGATTGTAATGAGTAGAGGAGCCACTAGCTCAAGAGCAGAGAGGAGCAATGATGGTTTTGATTAGGCTTGTTTTGATAAGCTAAGGAGAAGATGGCACAAACTATGGTGAGTAACTTGTTTAATCTTTCTGTTTGGTTTAAAGCAGTTGCCAATGCTGACTTTGATAAACAAGGAGCAAATCTAAGGAGCAATTAGAGGAAGAGAGCAGCGCAATGCTCTGGAGGAACGATGCTAGTGAGAGAGAGAGAGAGAGAGAGAGAGAGAGAGAGAGAGAGAGAGAGAGAGAGAGAGAGAGAGAGAGAGAGAGAGAGAGAGAGAGAGAGAGAGAGAGAGAGAGAGAGAGAGAGAGAGAGAGTAGCGATTCCCTGGAGCTGTGCAAGCTGCTCAGCTTGAGGAGAACAACATGCGCTATGACACCTTGAGAGAATGATGGTCAGAGAATTCTTTGTAGCTATGGTGATGAAGCTGAAGAGAGATCTGGCACGAGGGAGATGGCAGATGGCGCAATGAAAAGCATCGAATGAGCCTTCTGGCTAGGGAGAAGCAAGAGTTGTCGGGCACTTTTCCTAGCCCAAAAATAGCACACACTTTTGCCCCTACATGGCATAGTTTGCCAGATTAGCTGGTACACAGGGTCAATAGACTTGTAATGTAAAAGGCCCTCCAGTCAGTTTGGACTGCACAGACCAACCATCATTTGACACTTCCCAATTTCATGTTGCCAAGCGCATTGTAATTTGAACTGCCCTAAGTCTGAAATTGAGGGGAGACCGATATTCCTCCCTAGACCAATGGGATACTCCATCTTAAATTTGAGACTTGCATCATGTAATGTAGTGTAGTGATAAATAAATTTTTTCTAGGAACTTCAAGATTCAAGGATCATATTCACTAAGTAAATTTCAAATAGTCTCACCTCCTTGCTGCCGTTGCACACCGGCGGCTGAGCTCCCCAAAGCCACATGTATTCCTCCCTTCAATTGTCATGGCCAAACTCAAGGTTCGTCAATGGCGCTCTACACCCGGTGGCAGGAAAACAAACCCCCGGAGGCAGCGGGGCAATGGGGGATGCGGCGGGGATGCCCCAACGGCTCACTCGTCGATGGCTTGCTGCCACGTTCAAATATTCAAATTTCTCACTTGGATGTGCGCCACGTGCAGACTCTTCCACTGTCCAGCTATCCAACGATTGCTGTTTATATCATCTGAGATATTTAACGGTAGAGATTGAAGCGCTTCTTGCCATCAAGAGACGTCGTCTTCCTTCTCTCGCATCCTTTACGATCTATTCAGACATGCCATTACTATTCAGACAGAAGCTCGATCGATCAAATTCTTCGACTTTTAGTTTTAACATCCAATCTTTGTTACATTAGCTTGAACGATCACTGCTCTGCTGATCTCTGTGTGCTCTCAGATTATAATAGCAGTAAGTAAGCATTTGAAGGTGAACCGCTATAGATAACACTTGAATTTGTATAGCTAGTTAGAGTAATGGCGGTTAGGAGCATGGCGCGATCCATCCCACAAGATGAGAATGCTGTTAATCCTCTTGTTTCTGGTCAGTAGCTGTTCACTCAATCACACTTGTTATCAAAAACACAATTGGGTTGTTGTCTACAGTTCGTTGTTTCTGATCTCAAACCTCCGACACTTGGAATTGATATTCTCTGGATAAATCTGTGGACTATTATGTAGATTTCAGTCAGCAATGCAAGAGAAAGTAAAAGAATTCCGTTGTTGCTAGACGCACAGACGTATTTTTGATCAGGTGATAGTGCTTTCTGTTTCTTTTTGTTGATGTTTTGGCTTTTGTGGTGATTAGCGAAGACTCCCCTAGCTGGTGTCAAAGGCAACAACGGGGTGGCAGCACAGGAGCGCAAGAAGCTTTCCAACATCACAAACAAGCTGCAACCCTTCTCATCCTCAGCTTCTGGAAAAGGCAATGCTGCCAATCTTTCATCCAAATTGGAAGCGCTTCCCTTGCCACCCAAGGGCCTGTCCCGAAACCCAGTTGGGAACAAGGGGTTGCAGATTAGCTCGGCAAAGAATGCTCCTTCTGCTGTTCGAACGCCCCTCAGGAACATCACAAACGAGAATGAGGTGCCAGGGGGGGCGTCGCCGAGCTTGGCTGCCAAGCCACCCGAGCAGAAGAACAGAGCTGCAAGTCAAACCGGGACAAGGGTGGGGTCAAACACTAGCATTCAACTTTCCGAGGAGCTTGTGAAGAAGGCCGAGATGTGGGCTCAGGAAGGGATAGAGCGAGTACATTTTTCGGGGAAAGACATGGAGCTACTTCGTGAGAAGATGGAGCAGGAAGGTGCATTTGTTGGCAATCTTTCTCTGCATTGGGCTCCTTGATTTTTGTACTGGTTCTTTTGGCTGTAACTTCAGTTAAATGAAATTCAAAAGATTCCTTGATCCAGAGTTTCGTACCACTATATCAATCTGTTATTTCTGAAGTAAATTTCTTATCACCGTGCTTCTCAAAGAATCAAGCACTGGAGCACCTTTCTTTCTTGCTGAAGATTGTCCAATTTTGCATGACAGAGATGGAGAAACGAATTGCTGCGGCTTTGGCATATCGGACCGATTTCCCATCTTTCTTACCTCATGTTTCACAGAATGTAAGTAGTTACAAGACCTCCGTGGCATTTCACTAGCTCACTTCGCTTCCACCAGAAAAAATAAGTTTTTCGCGAGGCACTTCCATAACCCAAGTAGAATACTTCTCTTCAGCACTTTTCAATGACCAACTTCTCTGTGCGGATTGTGAACTAGTTCAAACCACTCATAGTAAACTATTTCTCCGAAGGCATCCATGAAAGGAACCATATGCATGAAATCTTATGATCAAAGAGGCGAGGATTATGATTTCAGCTTGCAAATACCCCCTCTATGGCCTCTTTTCTTCAATTTGCTTCCAAAAAGGTGGATCACCGACCAGGTCAATTTGTACATTGTGAGAATAGATACCTTTGTATCCAACAGGTCTTTGCCTGCGGGAGTGGAGATCCTGACAAGACAGATAAAATCTCACAGTCATCATCTGTATGATTGGCACACTAGCTATAGATAGATATGTACTTAGACATGTTTGACATGGGTTGGCTCACTTTCTATGCACTTCGTAAATTCTTATGTACTTAAAATTTGTTGTTCCTACAGACAATTCGCCAAATGTTTTGGAAACATGTATGATACAGCTATGCCGCTTCTATGTTGAATAAGAGAACTAAGTCCCTTGCAGAGACCCATCCTAGTGCAGCTTCAACTAAAACTGTATTGTTTAAGAGTAGCTGAGCTGAGCATGAATTTACAGAATTGTAATGTAAATCCTGTTTGCATATATCAAAACTTTTCTTGTCCACATTTGCTAAAGAAAACGTTTTGTTTGAACATGTGAACCTAGGTGGCTGATGGGATTGGAGATGTGTTGAAGATAGACCCGTATGAGGAAATTTATATACGTGAGCATCCTGAGATATTTCTTGGTAAATTCTTGTGATATTCTTTTTTTTGAGAACTTAGACTCTTGAAAGTACACTTCACTTTGAAAATCAAATAAACTACTATTTGATTTACAATTCTAAAGATTTAGGAGTTTCTTTGAACATTTTGAGTTCTCAAGGTGAAAAGAAAATATTGTTTTGTGCATTTAGTGTTTATTAAAGATTAGTATCCAAATGGCTATAGTGCAAACCAGTCTCAGAAATATGAGAGAGAGAGAGAGAGAGAGAGAGAGAGAGAGAGAGAGAGAGAGAGAGAGAGAGAGAGAGAGAGAGAGAGAGAGAGAGAGAGAAAGAGAGAGAGAGGAATTTTTTAAACAAACCAAAGACAAACTAAAGGCAAAGTGAATCTAGAAGGCTCCCAAAATCACTCCGAAAGTTGTCAAAGTCGCTCCTCCAAACCTGCAAGAGATTGATGACTTTGAAAGTCCTCTAGGGAGAAACCTAATATTTGACTAAAGTTGTGCTAGCTATGCTAAGTCTAAGACATTTAAACTGCTCAATCCATTCTTATCTCCATTGAGGCTGAAACCTTTAATTTTAGTTTTCTGGAATTCCAACTTTTTGAGCTCATTAACCCAAATGCTTGTAATCTTTGAAGGGAATAAAATGCTTTAAGTTGCTCAACTTCTTCGATCTTTTTGTGATGTATCGGCCGATTCAACCAGTTCCAACTAGTTCGAACTAGCTAAGTCAGGTGCAAATCGGCCGATTCGAACAATTCTTCATTTTTGGGGTCGATTTGAATTTTTTTTTACACGATAACCGATTGGAACAGGTTTTTGATTCAAATCAGACCGATTTGAACCGTGATTCTTTGTTTGAATCATCGATTCGTGAAACATTCTACCCTTCTTAACCAAGCCACTGAGTGATGTATAGTCACAGACCAGTATCTTCAACTCCAAAATAGGCTGTGAATGCCAATATTGTGGGTAATCATATAGCACTCAGATTGTGGTTATTTATCTTATTGTCTTGTGAAATAATGCCAGGCAACTCAAGTACTTCAAGATTGTCCCCTTCACCAACATCTAATAAGTGAACTATTAGAGCTCTTGAGCTAAAGAAAAACATGCAACTACTAGAACAAATCAAATGCAAAGTTCAAGAAGTGTGCTAAACAAGAACAAATGGCATTCTTCTCTTTTTGGGTTGGCCAACTTGTCCTTTCCTTGTTTCTTCATGCACATTCTCCACTAACTCGTGTTGCAAGTTGGTAGCTTTGTTATTATCATGTACAACATCTAACAACTCTCTAGCAGTATGCTGATGGCTTGATCTAAATGGTTTCCTAGTATGTTTACCAACTAAACAGTCTTGACAGACAGGTAACTCGACCTTATTATCAGGATAGTCTAGATCAAGAACAATAGAATGTTTAGACATTTGTTGTATAGAAGCATGATTCAAGTGACCAAGTCTATAATGCCAAAGTAAACTTTTATTTATCTGAATAGAAGTACTAAGTGCTTGACTAGAGGCAGAAAAGCAATGACTTAATCTATACAAGTATCCATGCCTCTTTTCGAGTGCTAGGATCTTGCCTGTCCTATCGATTATTTTGCATTGATCACATTCGAATTCTACTTTATGTCCTAGATTTGTGATTCTACTTACAGAGAGCAAATTTGTAGACAGATTGGGTACATACAGGACTTTCGAAAGTAGCTTAGACTGATCATTTGCAAAGCTTAATCTTACAGTACCTTCACCTTTAATAGCTTGTGTGCTATTGTCGCCAAGGTGAACGTATTTGTTGGTACTGCAGGGTGTATAGGACTCAAAACAGCCAATGAGGCTGGTCATATGCTGAGAGGCACCGGAATCCAGGAACCAAGAACTGTCATTGGATGCTCCTTGATGGCTGGTCATGAAAGCATCATGATCCGCTTCTTGAATGGGCTATGGAGCTTCTGTAGCTGCATTGGCCACTTGATTAGACAGTCCCTTGTTGTTGTTCTTTGCTTGTAGTATTCGACAGTCTTGAATCTCGTGGTTGTTTCAGCCCTTTGCAGCAAGGTTGAAATTTTAAGTAATCTGGTTCTAGCTGCTGCCTAGAAAAGTTGAAGTGTCTTGGTTTTAAACCTTCAATGTAACGATTGGGGACCAATCCTTTTGTGCAAGGCCTGACCTTTGAATGGAAAAATATATTGGTAGAGATTGGTCTAGGCTTTATTTGTAGAAGCACAATCGGATATGTGAAGTGTAAATACAATCTCTTAAAGATTAGGTGTGGCGATCCAGAATTTGGTGGTAACATTTTCATCGAGGCAATGTGCAACATGCAATTTTCAACAAGAATAAATTTCAACAGTCTAGACTATCAAAACCCAAGGCTAGATGGTAACCAGTGTAGCTAAGCTAGCATGGGACTTAACAAACTCGATCAAAACATTTCTATCCTCAAATATGAAGTCTAGTATATTTTGCTTCAAGCCTTCAACATTGTCCCGATGATCATTGTCCAATGAATGACTTTACAACCCAATCAATACTTATAGACATATCACTCAAAATTGGGGGAAGAAGATAAATAGGGTTTTCCTCCCAAAGTCTGCAAACTGAGCCAATATTATGATGGCATTTGCTTTCTCCATGTTTGGAAAGCGTTTGGATACAAGTGATGTGCCGAATGTCTAAACAAAGATAAATGCATAGATCAAGCATATTGAAGCACAATGATAACCATTGTCAAGCAAGATCCATTCACATTTTTCTACATCTCAGCCTAAACTCCCTAAACTGATACGATTGAACTAATTTTCAGTGTATAGTCAACCGCTGGATAATGTAGGCCAATAGTGTCTCTCATGGCTTAAATTAGGGCTACTGGCTGCCCTTAGGTCTAGGACCAAGTAAAGTAATAGCCAAACAATGAAATAATGTCTTTGTAAATGATCTGTGCTATTGCCTAAAGTTACCACTATATGGTGCAGACGACTAGAAATTGAAGTGGGGAGCCATGTTCCATGGAGCTGTCCCTGTTCGATATGCCTCTTGCTTGCAAAGATTTTTAATAATGCATTTTGTTGCATCTGCGATCAATGGCAAATAACCTGCATGATTAACCTATGTATCTTGGAAAAGAAATCAGTGGTGTGTCTACCCTTAATTTCATGTAGACATTTCTGAGTTGCATCAATTTCCACTAGCTGGAAAATGATTGATTATCATCAGCGGAGCAGGACTTTACTATATATTTACAAGCACTTGGCATTAAGGAGATTCAAAGAAGCTCTGCTAGGACAGTCATATTTTCTGCACATGCTTCACTAAAAAGAAATGCAATGCTGAACCATAAGAGTAGTGTCTAGTGTCCCTCCCTTGTTTATAATTTTCCACTGTGCAGAGGAAAGTCCATGTCAGATAACACAATTTAGATCTGAAGCTATTATGGTATTTATTATTCTGTATTTGATGTAATTAATTACCGTGTATCATGTAATGTCAATTAAGAATTTAAGGGTCATTGGATATTATGTTAAAAAAAAGGTTACCAGCCAATTCGAATCGGGCGATTCGAACCGATTCGAACCGGCTAGCTCGTATCGAATCGGGAAAAGGTTCGAAGTTTTTTTTTTTTTTGTTTGTTGTCCTACTGGGGGGATTCTACTTGAATTTTGTGGTCCATGGGGAATAGTAACTTAGTAAGTTCTAACATTAAACAGGTTACATTCCGCTGGGGAAGGGCCTGCCACCTCAGGCGGTAGCCCGAGGCAGAAGGCCCTTCCCACTGCGGAATGGCTGAGGAGGTCACCTTCTGCAGCGTGAAAACATTTTTTTTTTTTTTGCCATAATTTTTCTTTTACATGCACCTTCCACACACCTTCCACATAGAAGGTCATGTACCTTCCGCATCCCGGAAAGTGCATGGAAAAATTTTGGAATTAAAAAAGGCGATGCAGAAATTACGTTCTCTGCGGCACCTCCTTTTTCTTTATGAAAAATCAAAAAAATATTTTACGGTAGAGTACTATTGTCATGTTGATCATGATAAAATAAAAGAATTCAATGCAGTAGTTATTCAGCCAACCTTATGATAATGTATATGCAAAGGAACCGTATCCTGTGACTTTCAGAAAAAAATATTAGGACATAAAGGTTTTGATTTGAACGCAGCTGAATGTTGCAGGGTTGGCACCGCTGGATGCAAAAGAATCATTTGAAGATATTAGCTTGGAACTTAATATTGATAACAAGAATATACCTCCGATACCCCACGATTGGCACATGGTCCGTGACGATGTTCTGTGTTGATACCTCATGTCCGTGGCGCAACAAATTTGAAAAGACTTCTTTTCTGGACTAATCAGACATTGCTAAAGATAAGTGTTTTGTATGGGAGAGCTCAGGGTTTACTGAAGTCTAGGAAATTTGCTGTACTGCTGGCAACAGCTTGGACGACCAGTGACTATTATACAACTGTTATCCTCATCTCGAGTAACATACAGAATTTCCACTCAACACATAAAACTTCTTACATTTTGCTATTTAGATTGGCCATGCTGTTTATATGTATTGTACTAAGGACCATGAAACTTATCAATTCGAATTCCTAAAAGGAGTTTTAAACTTTGAATGGCAGTATACTATGGATATATTACATAACTGTCTTGTCAAGCACTTACCTTTTGATTGTTGCAGATCTAAGAGGTAAACATAATTCTCTTTACTAGCTTGTTATTTGTAGCTATAAGGGCTACGGCAGTAGGCAGCATTGACACTTGGAAGTAATCTATCGTTATTGGTATCTCTATATTCTATTGGCTTTCACTTAACTATGCATGCCCGCCCACAGGTGAAATCTATCTTGGAAATCGCTTCTGCTTGCTTAGCTATAGTTTTTTGAGTACGTGCTCTATATCTATAGTCCGTAAAAGGATATTGAACGATCTTTTTTCCAATAGATTCCAGCATACTGAAAAAGCAAGCACGCTTTCATCGTCTTAACTCTAAATTGTAACGTTTTGTATTGAAACTACAAACAACTGACTGTTAAAGGCAATTATCAGCACTGAGCAAGTTTTTGAAACTCACTGTTTGCAACTGCATGAAAATATTGGCTTCCATATTGTTGCAATGTCTTGCTGAATCATCCACTTTTTTTCTATGTTGAGTATGGCGTCAATGTGTCAAAACCATAAATTCATAGGTTTCTTATGCTTGAATGTAACACTTCAATATTCTGACATGGGTACTTACTATAAAATAAGGGAGTCTGTTACAGTTCAGAATGTTCCTGGTTAACTTTCCACATTATGGACCTGCTATATCCTTTCCTGCCTAACCCTCTCTTTTCTGGCTGCTGAGAAAGTTTTCTTTCAGTTTTAGTCTGGTTAGTATTCCAATTAAAGCATATCAGAAGCACTCTCTCGTAGGCACTTTTAGGCATTTTGAGGCATATGTACTCTGATAAAGTTTCTGATTCATAGTCATGAATGGCCCCATCAGAACTACATAATTGTTCAGTGAAGGCTCGAGAGAGTGGCTATTTGTCTACTGTAACCACAAATTTAAATACCTTCAAATTCTGGTTTCTCTTAGCCATACATACTTCAGCATTTAGAAACTTCGTTAAATTTGATGCTAACAATTGGCACGTCTTGAATGTTTGTTCTCCTTGAGGTTGGTCTTTCATCAAGACATGGACAATCATTGATCTGACTCTGGAGTCTGCATACATGATCTAGGAGGAAACAGTCTTTTAACACTCTCCACACAGGCATTGCACAACCAAATGCAAATTGATTACTTATAAGCCTTCCCTTCAAAACCAAATGCTGACTTCTTCTAGATATAATTTGTAAAAATCAAAACTTTATCAAGCAAAGTTTTCTTCCTACGAAGCTTTAAGTTTTCCAAAAGTTCCTACCAATGGCAATGGTCTGATAAAAGGTTTTGCCAAGGTATATTAGATAATTTGAAAACTAGTTGATGTCCCATTGTTTTGCATTATCTTTATGTTGGATAATACCAATTGAGATAATCTTAGAGCATGCCAGTGGTATATGTGATTCAAAAATGTATCTTGTAGTAATAGATTGACTTTTTCAGTTCAGTCCACCAACTCTAAATAATCCACAAAATCGAAACAAAATTTTGGGATTATAATTTTGTTGCAATATATTTGTTCACCACATTGATGTGGTCATGGTCTCTACAAGTTAGGCTTATCATCTCAATCTTGAGTGATTCAACTCCTCAATTCCTATGTGGTGCCTAGCACGTCAACTATTTCAATGTGCATATTTCTAGAAAGTTGATTGCGTACTTATATTTGATGAACCCTTTTCCCACACTTGATTTCCTTTATGGTGAACTAAAACTATATGCCATTTCTAGGTCCAATGACCAATGCATGAAAATGAACTCTCCTAAAGCTTCATAAGCTAAAAAAATATGTTAATTATCCCATTTTGAGTCGATGAAGAGAGAGAGCAAGAAAAATATAGATAGAAGAGTTTGATTTAAAGTTATGTTCTTTGTATATTTTAGGGTTTAGATTCAATGTTATGTTCTTTGAAAAATAATGTGAGACTGAGAGCTCTTGAGGTTTGAATGAAGATCATAACCAGCTCCACCATCAAGTCGAGCTACCACTTTTCCTCACTGATTGATTTAGTATGGCTATCTTGTTGCTATTCCCTATTGAGCCATAAAGGGTAATCCATCGCTGCCTGATACATGTAAAATGAGATATCAACTAGAGAAAGCTAGTGAAGCATGCTTAATACGATGGCAATTCTGTTGAAAATCAGAACTCAAAATGAACTTTGAAGAGTGCCATTGACTCACTATCTCTGTTGGAAGCTTGAAATATCTTGGCTATGGAGTGCTTAATTATCTCTGTTTTGTGAGTTAGAACCCAGTTTTCCTTGCAAGATTTGGAAAGCTGGCCTACCATCGCTACCAGATGAGTGAGCCTCGCCATTCAATCACATTATAGCCGCTGAGGAATTGAACGTTGAATTCCAAAGTACTGAAGGACTATTACTGGTTGCCAAAAGAGAATTGAGAGATTTGATTATTAACATCACTACCTCTAGAATACATCTGACCATCGCTGCTACTACTTTGCAAGCCTTCACTACGCCTATGAGTATTAGATATGAAGGAAAGCCATCACTAAGCTAGTTGTCAGATCAAAGACTTAGCTAACTAGCCTTTACGACCACGAAAAGGGAGCTTGCAACTGTTGTCTAAAGCTTATCTATCAACGACCATTGAGAGCTCACTGATTTATTGTCAATGATAGCCCTCATGGTTGTTTCAGTTGAGAGCAGTTCTGTCCTAGCAAAGGACAGAAGCAAAGTGATAAACATAGTAGAATCAATTGAAGCATTCATGACTAGCACTTCTTCGCTTTTCGGCTACATGCATATGCACTCACATGCAATTGCCGAATTTTTTTTTTTTTTACGGACGCCGAAATCCGACGCACAATAAATATGTGGAAATCTGACATCCCATTTTGAACACTGCAACTTTTTAATTGATGACGTCACCTGTCCGTGCATAAAAAAAACATAAAGTGGACGTTGGAATCCGACGCATAATATAGATGTCGGAATCCGACATCCATGACTAAATTCTCAAAGCCGCGTCATTTTTCTAGGGTTTTCTTATTTTTTATTCTTGTAGGAGATTGTTGGAGATCGGCTTTTGGCACTTTTTCTCAACTCTATCGATTCCATTTGTCTCATTCCAAGTACGATTTTTTGGTTTTGTTATTTGCAACTAAGATTTCTTTCTTTGTAACTTTTTCTTGTATGCTATCTTCCTTGTATTGTATATTTTGTGTAGTTAAACACAAATACGTGTCTTAGTGATTTATGATCGTGAGCAAATGAGAGAGGAAGAGAAGGATGTGTGTGGGAGAGAAAGAGAGCAAGAAAAATATAGATAGAAGAGTTTGATATAATGTTATATTCTTTGTATATTTTAGGGTTTAGATTCAATGTTATGCTCTTTGTGAAATGTGAGAATGAGAGCTCTTGAGGTTTGAATGAAGATCATAACTAGCTCCACCATCAAGTCGAGCTACCACTTTTCCTCACTGATTGATCCAGGATGGCTATCTTGTTGCTACTCCCTATTGAGCCATAAAGGGTAATCCATCGTTGCATGATACATGTAAAACGAGATATCAGCTAGAGAAAGCTAGTGAAGCGTGCTTTGTACGATGGCATTTCTGTTGAAAATCAGAACTCAAAATGAATCAGTTCAACTTTTCATTTTTGAAATTCTATTCTTTATTAAAAAAGAATTTCAAAACTTCCATTTTGGAGCTTTTTTTAAAAAAAAAGTCAACACTGAGCCAATTTTTTTTAAACTCTTGCCCTAACTTGCACGTGTGGGTGAGTAATTATTACTCGGGGTAACCCCCCCCCAAAGGCCAGTTTAGACAACACGGTTGTCGATGAGGCAAATCACTCAACTGTATCTTCCTTGAAAGTGGAACTATTGCATCATATCCAAATAAAAGAATTGTCAAAGTTTAATTCTGCATTGTCTAAGACTTCTTGCAAAATGAGATAATTAAACAATGGTAGAACTTATGTTTATGAATGTTTTACATTTAATACATGGTACATTGTAGAATGTGATGATATTATTGATGTACAAGCTAAAAAATGTCCTAGCACTGATATAGGACAAGTACTTGAAGATCCTAGTTTTTATAGTTTCCAGTTTGTTGTTCAGTTCTTTGGAGATAACAATATTTTTGAATATGATTGTGTGTCATATGAGAGATTTCTTGATGAAACTTTGAGTGAGAAAGATATTATTACTCTTTGTGAATATTTCATTCATTCTAGTTTATCGGAAATGCCATTTAAAAATATTGTTTGCCATATTTAAATGCCATCAGCTCCAATTTATTTACCTCAAGGTTGGGTTATGATCATAATAAGATTTTCTCGATGTGGGATCTCTGTGATGCCATCTTATTGTTAAAATTGAATATCAACATAAATATGGCATGATATACTCGAAAATAAAGATATGAGCTGGTTAAGTATAAATCATGAAGAGGCCTAAAGTCATTTTTTGGGAATATATCTCCTAAGTACTTGCCTTGTAATTAAGGGCAAGACCTTTAATAAGAAAGACATTACCTTGGATAACCTTTACTAGGTCGTCCACACGAAACGACTAGATACGAAAAGACATGTTTAACTAGAGTAACTTTAACTCATAGTTAAGTATACCTTTCATGGTATAATTGAACGTGTTTTCAATCTAATTGTTAACTAGACCCTTTCGCAGGAGTGACGCACCTATTGTTTTAGAGGTGTGTTTGAGAGAGAAGAGATTGAAGAAGTGAATAGAGTTCTGTGAGTTATTCTCTCTTATCTTTGTTCTCTGCACTGCTGAGTGTGAGTGATCTTGAGTCTGCTAACAATCTCTAACGCATTACATGAACTACTCTCTGATCAGACAGACGCTCTAGTGCATTACAGTCGTTTGCTGTGTATCCGTAGAACATGCTCTAAAGAACTGTCTTAAAACCATCTTATTCGTATGTCGCTTTGATCTGTTTTCATGATTGGCATTGAGATAAGTTTCTAACGTGCTCTAAAACCATTCGTATTCTTTAACCATAAATTTGGACTTTAGTTGTTGAGGACTTTTGTCTAGAAACGAATAGTTTGCGAATGCGATTAATTAATTGTCTGCACAGTCACGAATACATCGAACATTTCTCGACTCTTTGTTGACACCTTAATTAGCCAGAGTGTAGTACTGTTGTACTACTCTGATAACATCTCATCTGTAGAACGTGTTTCATTCGATTTGATAGAGGCCAGATTGTTGTTCTGAAAATTACCAACACCACACTCCCAAATATAAGTAATACTGGTTACTTTTCAATGTCTGTTGACAACCAGAATAACACTCGAAACCACTTGCCATAATTGTACCAAATACATAACTTTCTAATGTTGTCCTCTGTGGGAACGACATTATTTACTATAAAATCTATATTAACCCTGTTGGTATAGTACAACATATACCAATTTTTGGCGTCGTTGCCGGGGATAGTTTAGGAAAGTTATAAGAAATCTGACAAATCCATCTCCATCTCTAGTGTATGTCAGATAGAGAATCCAGATTAGAACGATACCGTAAGCTTAGAGAGGAATTTTTACGAAGACAAAGTGAGAATACTAGTCAAAGAAATCTAGACGAAATCACTGCTCAGTTACTTGAACTCCTAATTAGCTTCAGTATGGAGGGCCCTGCTGCACGTTTCACTTCTATATCAAAAATTAAATACGCTTATTTTAAAGGGACTTCTTCCGACGATGCAGATAGCTATGTCTCACAATTCGAATCAATCATTAATGGGAATAATGAAGGTACTGACGTAGACAAACTACGAATCTTCCCTGGTCTGCTAAGAAAACAGGCGCGCATCTGTTACAGTCAAGTTGAACCAGGCTGTGTAGGAACGTGGTACCTATTTCTGAACTTGTTCAGAGAAATCGGTTACAAATCAAGAATTCTCGGACGTCTGAACAATGTTCAGAAGAAGAGTAAAGAATCCCTTCACAAATATACATGAAAGGTTAAAAATCTCATAGGAAAACTAACCGGTGTATATCCCGTTGATATGCAGATCGAATGGTTTTTGGATGGTTTACCACCAAAGATTGATCGGTATTGCAGACAAGGGGACATGACCTCCTTAGCAGCAGTAATAGCTTGTACCAAAAATTTTGAGATCTCGAAACTAGCACGAAAGCAACGATCAAATAAGAAATCTCGAAAGTCGAATACTGATTCTAGTGACAGCAATGATGATTCTGATTCTGATTCAAGTACCAGTTCTTCAAGTTCGGAATCTGAAAGTAGCGATTCATCAAGTTCAGAAGCTGAGAAAGGAAAGAGAAATAATAAACGACGATCCAAATGAAAGGACGACATGAAAGTTGTTGAGGATAAGTCGTCAACTTCTAAAGTTGAAAAGCTTTGGAAGAGTAATATGGCTGACCTTAATAAAAAGTTTAATGACTTGAAAGTGCAGATCTCTGAAGTTGCAAATAAAAGACCGAAAGCGTCTTCTTCCAACTCAAGAATGTGGTGTACGAAATGTGGAATTTCAGGACACACCAAGGAAGACTGCATCACTGTGAATGTCAAATACATTGAAGATCCTGCCCAGGAGGTACTTTTTATTTTTCAAAATGATCCGACTACTAACTATGTTCAGGGTACTGCAGCATCAGCCTAGCAGGACAGACCCAAGTTCGCACCAAGAAGACATAATCCCCCTGAATTTGTTGGTCCCGCGACTAAACCAGTGTCGAGCAACTACTATAACTGTGGAGAGCCAGGACAATTTTCACCTTACTGTCCTCAGCCGCGAAAGTCGATTGGTTATGTACCGTTATGCTCGAACTGCAGAGAGCCTGGTCACAAGTATTCTGACTGCCCTCAGCCGCAGAAGCCGCGACCCAAGTATCAGTATGTAGCAACACCAGCTGCTGCAGACTCAAAAGCGAAAGCTTCGACTGATGTTGTTGTGCAGAGAATTGACGTTATTGAAGAAAAATTGGCAAAGACAGAAGATTGGTCCTGGCCAAGTGACGTAAAGAACTTATTCAAAGTCACAACGAGAAGCAAAAGCTCCTCGAAACTTGGTTGTCCACATGAGAATTTTGATAAGAATACTCACAAAAAATTCTGATGCTAAATTTACATAAACATTCTACTTATCGAGGTGACTTTTGAATAGGAAAAAAAAATATGAACACTTGGCATTACTTTGAGGAGGTAATCCAATCACAAAACCTAAAGAGCTAGAGCTTGGACTAAAAGGAAGAGAGTGATAGAAAGACCAACCATGAAGCGAAGCTGCTTTCCAATAACATGAACAATGACAGGTTGATGACTAGGTATGGTTAACAGTAAATAGTAGTGAGCAAAGAGAGAACATATACATGAGTGACACAACCTCGCTTACAATGACCCAGAATTTGAAATTTTCCAGCCTTGTTATGAAAAATAGGTGTATTGATTTGTGTGTGCGAGGAACTTCAGATACTCAGATACTATGGTACAGCTAGTCTTTCAGTTTCGTTGTGCTAAATCTCTCAACTGCAAGCATATGTACATATGCGTATATATATATATATATATATATATGACACTGGACAGCAGTTCCTCCGCTACAAGAACTGGGCAGTTGCTTATGTTCCAGCCTGGCTTGTTATGAAAAGTAAATATCTTGTTGTGTGCGTGCGAGGAGTTTGAGATTTTGCAGATTACACGGGGCTAGACTCTAGAGCATGAAAGGAGCCTGCCGAGGCAAATCTGTGAGAAGACGTTGGCACGGGCTTGTAGGCATCATTGTCCGCTCCTGGAGAAGGAGGCCGCCTTATCCTGCGATCCTTCCTTGAGCAAGCGCAAGTTTGGCTGCCGCTTGAAGCTTTCGGCTGGTGTATAATTTAGTGATAATTGCTTCTCTTCTAATCCTGGAAGAAAACCACTTCCTTTTGATATTGATTGATCAATAGGCTGTGCAACAGACATTTGTGTTTCGCCCACGACGCTATTAGACCGGTCGTAGTCCAGCTGATAATACGCATAGTGCCCTTTTTCACTTGTATCCAACATAGACGAGTTGATCTTCTGCAGGATGAAGTCACCGTGCTGCTCTACTAAACCAGTAAGAGGGCTCAAAGGAGGAAATCGGAGTCGTGAACTATCAGTTTCGGGCACGGATGCAAGACTGTCCTCTTCTAGAGGACACGAGCTAGGCCTCTTAAGATCTAACTTCTCTGCAGATGTTGATTTCTGATTCGTCAGCTTCTTTTTGTAGATTCGGCATAGCACCCAGCCTTCAAGCTGCCAACACACAAACAATATAATCTTGTGCAGAAGATTGTCCTTGTATAAAGTTCTGACATATTTAAATTGAATGCATCGAAGTGTCAAACCTCACTAGATACGTCCGAAAAGACTGCACACAAGATTATATACCTGAACAAATACTTTTCTTCTTGCATTTGTAGCTTTATAATCATTCTCTGCAAGGCGATATTCATGCATGATCCAGTCAGTCTTCACGCCTCTGGGTGCTCTCCCTTCGTAAAATACTAGAGTCTTCTTTATGCCAATCTTTTGAGTGCCTCCACAAGTGTACACTGGATTATCTGTGCCTGTAGCTTTCCAGTAGCCAGAGGCGGCCGCTCGGTTGGGCCGTGCACCATTTGGGAACTTCCTATCTCTTGTGCTGAAAAAATACCACTCCTTCTCCCCAAAAGTCGCTTGCTTCGGAAGATCCCATGGATCAAATTCATAGAGTTTGACGTCAGCAATGATCGGAATAGTTCCACAAGGACGAGGTGCAGACACCTTCCTGGATAGATAATGCACCACCAGCTCTTCGTCTGTGGGATGAAATCTGAAACCGGGTGGTAATTGTAGTTCGGAGATGAGCCCAGTCTCCATTTCCGCTACCGAATCCGCACTGCTAAAATTGAAAAATGCTTTCTTGCAACAGCAATTGTGCTGTGCTTAAGTATAACACAGTTGAACGTTCTTGCCTCCTCTATACTTTCTTTTGCGATTGGCTCTCAAAATAATGATCATCCAAGCTGAAAGAAAACTCCATGAGGTAACTGGTTGAAAATCTGAAAAGGAATTTCAACACGATTCATATGATGGAGCTCTTGTTAGTGTGGGCAGACAATGACATATATGATACTACACGCAAGGTTGAAGAGGATGCAATCTACTGATGCCAGCTAGGTGCGATGGCTAAGAGTGTCGAAGGTGTAGCTTTCCAGTTTCCAAAGCTATCCTAGCAGCAGTGTAGCTCTTGTAGGTACATACATCTCACGTGAATTGGGTAGTGAAGTAGATGACTCCATCATATTATAATTTCTTTGAAATCCATGCCCCAACCCGGTCTCTTGCAGGCACTATATGGGCTATGAGCGGAGGAGTTAGGTTAACTGCCACGTGTCAAAGGCATCATGGCAGGTGCCTAGTGTTGTACCCAGGTTTTGAGCCCACCTTCTCATCTTCCCCTCTTAAAAAATGCCCTTCCCTCACTCTTCACATGTACCTCTCCCATGATTTTCAAAGGAAATGCAAATGCCTTTCAAGCTTTTAGCTTTGGCACTTGGTTTCAATTTGCAGTTGGTTTAAAAAATTGTATTGCATACAATTAGAAGTGAATTAATCACACAATAATATGGACCCGTAAATTTGTTTTCAGCTATTTGCCCATTAATATGGGCTCCATTGTGCAAATATTTCAGAATTAATCAAACATAATATTGTAAAGACTTTAATTCAATATACAAAACATAAGTTAAAAAAAAATCGACATCTACAATGAAATGAAATCGTTTCACATTTAAAGTAAAAAATTCATATGAGCTAGTGTTCGGGAAAACTCTTTGGCATTATCAAATAGTTATTCATATACACAAGGTCATGTATCTTTTTTTTGAAATTAATATAGAGAGAATCCTAAAATTTTGGCAAAGCCTCCTAATTACTACAATTATTAAAATTGTCTGAAAAGTCCAACTATAACAAAATGTCTAAAGTACAAAAATGTGAAAAATTTTGGCTTGTCATCTAATTTCATTTACTAATTTAATAGAACCTTAGCATTCAACTTACAACTTAAACTATCATGATTAATTCAATGACACACATGTTACTATAACCAGGGCCAACAAATAATGTCGCCTAAAATGCTATGCCTTGCTATGCAAATCATCACATACTTGTAGGATTCTAGAAAGTGTAACAGTAACAACAGAAAACCAACAAGAAAGTGCCGATTTTTGCTGGAAGTTTTCCAACTGATAAAGGGTCTCTTCAACAACAAGGGCCCGTGGATCTAGTAAATGATTCTACCTACCTTAGCTCCTCATGCATAGAAGCTTTTGCAGTTTTTGTAGATAAGTTAGCATTTCTAGAATATATTAGCTACCATAAACAAGTCTAGGAAAACGGTAGAAGCAACTTGTATGACCATTGTTGATAAATTCTACAAGGGTTATCATGCAAAATATATTTCGCTTTGGAAAAGCTTTGCATTACCCTTGTAAAAGAGGCTGGGAGAAATCTCATGCCTTGTCATATTATGGGGCTTGCTTCTCACTATCCATGTGTGTTTTTTTTTACTGCCTTCTTAAATGTATATGCCCCATATAGTATGATCTTCCAGCTTGGTTAATGTAGTATGTTAATCTTGAGATCTAGGTTCATATTGAGATCTCACACGTGTGGAGCCTGTTCCCACGTGTGAAAGGATGTACATAACTTACTTATATAAAGTTAGATTGATTTTAGATGGATCTACACAAGTGTGAAATTGACCTTTGAGTAGAATCTAGAAAAAAGTCATTTTTGTCAAACTTTTTGTAAATAGTTGGAACTTGAAAGAGTACTCAAGATCATAGGTAAACAATTGAAAAATCATTCTATCTCTGAGTGCTTGATTAGGTGGAAGGGTCGGATTGAGGATGATGATTCGTGGGAAAGAGTTGAAAGCATAAAGTAGATCTGGGCCTAGTTTTCACTTTTGACGACAAACGTAGTTCAAGGGGGGAAGAATGTTATGTCCATGTACCAAAAAACTCATCAAGATGACACAAAATAAAATTGTTGTCTACACGTGTGGGCAGTACAACTACTGACCCTCACCAAGTTTGAGTCCCAAATCTTCAACCTAAAACTGGATTTGAACTCATCCTCTCAAGACTAGCTTTGTAGCAACAATGGATAGTCCTTTGATCAATGATTATCCTCTTGTACTTGGCTCTAATACCATGCTGAAAATATAGTACAAAGGACCATAAATGAGCCTACTTAAAGCTCCAAGAGTGATTGATTGAATGACACACCTATCCAATGCAAAACTAGTCACCAAATCTTGATCTAGATTAGCAAACTAGTTTCTTACAACCAAGAGCAATCAAATAGAATGATCAAATATGAAATCTGAAGCCTCCAGTATGGCCTGATATCATAGAATTATAGTAATCAGTTTTGAGTGCAATACAAACACAAAAACACAAGACAAATAGTGAAGAAGCTCAAGATTGCCAATTTGCTCTAAAACATTCTAAGAATTTACTATGAGAGATGGATGGTATATACAAAAGGCTCTTCCCCCACTTAATTTAAGGGAAAATCCAGCCTGTAATAAGGAAGATGATTGATCATTTTTGTCCTAATTTGTTAATATTTAATCTTACCTAATCTAGAGTTTTGCCAAGTTGGTGGCTAGGTTGGTTATCCACCTCCATAATTCAAGGAATTTGGTCCTATAATTTAGGAACTATGACCAAACAAACCTAACTAACCATATGAATGATATCTAACCTATCTAGGGTAGCCCGACACACGTGGGAACATGGAATCACAATGTGGGACCCACCTATGTGCACTCTACATGGTTTTGATCAAGCTAGATTTGCCAATTTTTGGCAATTTCTCACACTCAAAAGGCAATGAGCATATGGTGTGCAAACTCTATAAAGCATTGTATGGATTGAAACAATCACCAAGAGCATGGTTTAGAGAATTAATTCTTTCTTTATAAATCATAGTATTAAACTAAGCTCTTATGATTTAAATGTATGCTTTAAGATTTTAGAAATTTCTTATATTATTGTTACGTTGTAAAATTAATGATACATTGCTTTTTTGACAATGACGTCAAACTTAAGAAAGTAAAAGCTATGTTGTCAAATGAATTTGGTGTGATAGATCCAGAAAACCATAGTTCTTTCTTGGCATCCAAATTCATAGAGACGTGACCATTAGACTGTTTTATATAAGTCAACAATGATCCATTAACAATCTATTACATGACTATGAGTTTCAAAATTGTAAATTTGTAGATTTTCCTAATGGATCCAGGCATGAAACAGTCTTAAGGATCATTGTCCTCAAACAAATGCAGAAAAAAAATGAAGGATTACCAATTTCACTGAGTACTCGTTTGGTTTTGTTAGATGTCTACCATTATTCTCAAAGTTGATGCATTGTATGTAATTTGTATTTTGTCAATTTCACATGTACTTCAATAAGATTTAATATTAATTTTGTTCGTATATTACAAATCAAATATCTTTATCATGATCAACCAACAAATATGTCATTTACTGAAGAAATGTCTCGAAACAGGTATCTATATTGTAGTATTTATGAAATAATATGGACATGTAGCATTGTGTGTTCCATATGACATTTTTTTGTGTTAATGCTCAAAGCACAACGCCTCCACGAGATTTCGAAAAAATATATAAAGGAATGGAAGCTTATCAAAAAAGCAAATCACGAAAAAGAGCGCAAATGATTGATCGAGCACTTAGTGGAGGATCATCGTCATCAAGTTCTGGCACTCGACCTCGACAAAGAACTACGATACTATATATTATTAGTTATTAAAAATTTGAGAACAAATTAACTGTCATGCAAATCATTTTTTGCATCAACAAGCTAACCATTCTTATGTTTGTTACATGAAATTAGTATCAAAAAGAGTACGACGAAAAGATATATTGTGTTGTAAACAATGCAAAGGATTTAAAATTCGACCAAGACGAATTGTGGCACAACATTTGTGGAAGTTTGGAAAGCATGTTGAGGAGCCTGATGTGGTTTTGGAGGTATATTTTATTTGCTTAGTATTAGTCTTTATCACACACAATGTTTTTGTGAAAAAAAGACTAATGCATGTATACTTTTTCTCTCTTGCAGAATAGTACATTGGTGTCAGCCTCTTGCACAATTGATAATCTTATCAACAAGATACGAAATATTGATTTTGGATCATCTTTGGCATTGGACGAAGATCTAGTTGATGATTTTATTGATGAGGTCACTAGTGACTACACACCGAGTAATGTGGAGGTTATGCATATTCCTATGTCTCATATACCAACTCACTCCTTCAGTCTTGACATTGATCCTGCTTCAATGGATTCTGATCATCTCATAGTGTCATCAGGACTAGATTGTATCCAATTCTCAACACCTTGTGAAAATCCTATCCCAAGCTCTATCCATCTCATGATGCCACCACATATAGATATTGTGCATCCCATCACACCCAACGTAAATCGTATAGATTCTTCTATCTTAGGTACGCCATTAAAAAAAGAACACGACTTGGACGCATTTTGACAAAATCTGAAAAAGAACAAAGTTTTTTACGCACTATCAACTTGTCCAAAAATGTTTTAAATTCGTTGACCGAATCTCCCCTTCCTCCTCATCTACATGCATTAGTTAAGCCGTTTGATAGAAAGAAATATTCATGTTGGCCTGATATGTTTACCACTACCATTATGTGGGCCATCATTTTCATATTGGGGTCATATGTACATAATTAAGCCTAGTGAGTGGTTTCCTAATGCCGGATCAGGTTTATTTTCTTTGACTAGCATTGATGTCCCTTTCAATAGTGTTGTCACATTAATGCCATATGTAGGACCTCAATATAATTGGGGGTGATTGGCATGCTCTATGTCGCCACCAATGGAGAATGCAAATATATGGTTTAAATTCCAATGCTTGTTCTTTGGAAGAGAGGCGCATGCAAGGAAAAAGTGTTTTAAAAGCACATCGTATGTACATCGATGGGCATCCAGAAATACATGGAAACATCGCTGCATATATAAATAGTTCTATTTGTTACCCTTCATTAACTAATTGTGACTTTGAAGAACACATCAATGGAAAAGAAGATTATTTTTCTAGATATGTGAAAGCTACATATGTAATGGTTTGTGCGATCAGACCTATTAAATGTGGTGAAGAACTATTCATCAACTATAGCTTCAATCGTCCTCTACCAAGATGTGTACAAAAAGTTTTGAGCCAAGCACAACCCTGTGCGTTGTAAATACCAAAAGTACATCCTTTTCATTCGAGTTCAATTTGGATGTCTTATTTGACTTTTAATTTAGATATGATGTTTCCTTTAGATGTCTTATTTAAGTTCACATTTGATATGATGTTTGATGTTAAGCTTTTACAAATAATGCTCAATTATCAATGTCTTGTTTCAATTTTAATTATAATATAATGTTCGATTAAGATGTCTTATATAAGTTTCAAATTGGATATGATGTTTGATGTTTAGGTTTTAGAAATAATGTTCAATTTTCATGTCTTGTTTAAGTTTCAATTTGAATATCATGTTCGATTTTGAAGTCATATTTAACTTTCCATTTGAATGATGCTTAGTGTTTAGGTTTTAACACAAAATATTCAACTATATCGAAACTATATACAATGGGTTTAATCTAATTAGTTATACATTCTTGATATTTGATATTAAATTATAAGTCAATATTTTTTATTTGAGCACGTGAATAGTCTTAATAGTGGTATTTGTGTTTTTTAAATGATATTCAATTTTCATATCTTGATTTAAGTTCCAATTTGTATATATTGTTGTTCAATTTTGTTGTCTTATTTGTTTTCCCATGTTTGAAGGAATAGAATCGTCATCTAGTTCTAGTGATGATCACATACATTCTGTATCCACCACAAGATTGGGATACAATGGGCCACATATAGATAAACTATCTCGTCGTGAATGGATGAGATTACGAGCCATGATGAGAATAGATGAACAACAACGTCGCAAGACAAATCGGTCTCAACCTAACTCTTCTTCTTCCTCAAAATCAAGTTCAAGTGATGAACATGATTGTTCTATGCAAGATGAAGTTGAAATTATGAACAATTTGATAAATGATGTCTATGAGCATCATGACAATAATGAAAGAACCCACTGAACACGATATCAAATCTTTTATGACTGACGAGGAAAGGAAAATTGAGAGAAGATCACATACACCATTATACTCCGGAGCAAAGACATCTCGTTTGTCCGCTGCGTTGCTTCTATTGAATCTCCAAGCAAAATATAAATGTAGTGATACAAAGTGTTACATCTTCATTTGGGTAAAGAGAATTGAATTATTTTTTATCTAACTAAGTGTGTACTTGTGTAAGTTAAAAATTTTAGTTGAATAAGCAATTGTGTTTCATGTTATGAAAATTCATTTAGTTATATGCAGGGTATTGCGCAAACTACTCCCAGAAGGAAATAACATGCTAGAGACTGAGAGCCGAGGCATGGAAGATGTTGAATGCAATGGGAATGGACTATACACAACATCATGCTTGTCCAAAAGATTGCATCTTGTATCGTGGTGAGTATCAAGGACTAACAAATTGTCCTATATGTGAGACTCCTCGATATTGAGATGATTTGCAGGGGACTGCTATCCCAAGCAAGGTTTTGAGACATTTTCTAATAATTCCATGATTGCAAACGATTGTTTCGTTGCAAATCCCTTGCAGAACTAATGAATTGACATGCTAGCCACCGTTCTTCAGATGGGGTTATGAGAGTACCCTCAGATTCTCCTGCATGGAAACACATTGACAAGAGTATCCATGTTTTGCAAGTGAATCTAGAAACATAAGATTTGGACTTGCAACAGATGGGGTGAATCCCTTTGGAAAAATGTCAAGCACGTGATCTACTGGCCAGTGGTGTTGGTCAACTACAACATTCCACCCTGGCTAACTATAAAAAAAGAAATCTCATGTTAGCACTTTTAATTCCTAGAAAAACACAAAGTAAAAAATATGGATGTCTGTCTACCTTGCACCGTTAGTTGAAGAATTGGAACTATTATGGGAAGGGTGTCCAAGCCTATGACATCTCAATCCAATACAAGGACAACAACTTTTTGTTACACCGCAATTCTAATGTGGACAATGCATGACTGTCCAAGATTGGGTGATTGTTTAGGTGGCTAGAATATGAGATCATCTATATTTTCTATATATTTATTTTTTTCTATATTCGCTATTTATGTCTAATTTTTTGATCTACAAGTAACACAAATTGCTTTGATTTCTTGAGGTTTTACAACTTTCGGATATCATGTGTGTCTCGTTGTGGACCAAATATTGATACTCGACACTCACGTCATCTAAGCATAGTTGTATATGAAAATCATCACAAATACTTGCATGAGGATCATTCGTTTCGGGCATACACAAAGAAGAGGATTTGGAGGAAAGACGGCAACAAGAATGCCTCCAAAGAGAATGTCCATGGCAGATTGGCACAAGCTCTGGATTGAATCTGAGACCAAGCCAATCAATGGTATGAAAACACTATCTATCTTTCCATTGTTCTACCATATTAAAATAAACTTTTGATGAATCACTTGCTTGATCCTTTGCATATATTCAAAAATGTGGGTGAATCAATATGGAAACACTTGGTGGGCGCGAAAAAGATAGTATTAATGCAAGACAAGACCTACAAGAATCAAAGACAAAAAAAGAGTACAGGCCAAAATCCCGTACAAATGGAAATACTCATATCATTCAAAGAGCCCCTTGGATTCTTACCAAGGAAGAGTACAAGTATGTACGGTCAGTCATTTGCGAGATGAAGAACACCAACTGGTTTTTGCTCATTCACTACGAACATCATTCACAGCAGAAGGAAAACTTCATGCTCTTAAATCTCATGATTGGCTGAAGTTGCTTGAGTATATATTTCCAATGTGTGTTCATGGTTGTCTAATGATCAACTTCGCGATACCATTTACAAATTAGCATCCATTGCCAGGTACTTACATTTCTTTCACTCACGTTTTATGCTATTGCATATTATTTTACCTACGAATTTGATAAAGTCATATGATGATCATATACTACAAATATGATGTAGATGGATGTGTGACAAGGAGATTCGTGAGATAGATGTGGAAAAAAAACATGAAGATATAGTGGAGGCTGTATGTATGCTTGAGAGAGATTTTCCAACCTCCATCTTGGACATACAAGTGCATCTGCTTGTGCACTTGGTCCAAGAAATTGGTATTGCTGGTCCTTGTGCACTCAAGGTACAAAAATATATTATTTTGGTTTTTGTGGCTTCAATATATTTAGCATCATTTTTTTTCTATGTCATTGAACATTGCTCTCATCATGCAATAAATGTTTATATGTGGATGTTTTTTTTGGAGAGATTCATGAAAGTTTTGGAAGATTTTGTGCATCAAAAGGCAAGACCAGAGGGAGTATGGCCGAGGGGTGGATAGCACAAGAATATCTTTTTATGTCACTGAATTTTTGCTTCAAATACATCCGCCTACTCCACGGCTATGGAATGATGAGGAGATCAATGAGGTAAAAGGTGAAAAACCCCAAGGTATTGGGTGCTCCTAAGAAAATGACATATTTTCTTAGAGAAAAAATTTCTACTTTCATGCTTATAATTCTGGAGTGATGGCTAAGTGGTTGGAATTATATGAACAAGAGAAGAAAAAAAGAACATTGGCTAGAAATAGACACCGACATAATAGACATAGGGGTCATGCTGCACCTTCACGTGATGTTGAGCCATGGTTGACGCACTCAACAAGCAAGATCAATGGACAAGTCAAATCTGACATGGTATAGGACTTTGCAAGAGGATGTGATGGAAGGTTTGTTTATTGTTTATTGTTTATTGTTTTTTTATAAAATACAATGTAGCTTGTATAATGATTGATTATTGTCATTAATTAAATTAATGTGGCAGTATCGAAAGTATAGTGCAATGTGGGCATATGGTCGTCATCATCGCGTTGAACGAGTTGATATGAAACGACGAACTTATGATTGTGGTGTTATGGCATCTTTTAATCAAGAAAGTCGGAGTAGTGCACGAGACCAAAGTCCACTCTCTGGAGAGCTTGAGTATATAGGAACTATTCAAAATATATATGAAGTGTGTTTTGGTGAAAATGGAAAATACTTTTTGTTTGACATGAAATGGTTCAAAATCAATTATCAAGGGTCAAATGCAACCGTGAAAAGAGATCGTAGTGGATTTTTTGCCATCGATTCAACCAAGACATTAAGCATGGATTATTCAGACACATTGGTGTTGCCTCGTCATTGTGAACAAGTTTGTCACATGACATTCGTTTTTTCTCAATCATAATCAGTAACATACACTATTTCATTACAATTAACTATTCATGTGGACCTTAGTTTCATGTTGGAACAAATTTTTTAACTTAATATTGTTAAATGTGCAGGTATTTTTTCAACCGGATCGACTAAACAACAAGTGGCGGTATGTTGTTCAAGTAAAGCCACGCGCTAGACATGTATTTGAAAATGCATACATTGAGAATGAAATGGAGGACTTGAATATTGACAACACAAACGTGGTTGATGCGGATATAGAAATATCTCCAAGTTCTCTAAATATTATAGAAAATATTATAAATAAATCGAATGTTTCTGACACAAACGACAATATTGAGAGAGGGTCCAATTACTATAGTGATGATGAAAATCATCTAAGCGGAGATGAGTTGCAAGATGTATTGGCTGATGAATTTGAATCTTGTGATGATATATATATATATATATATATATATATATATATATATATATCACAATCATTTTTGTAATAAAATGATAGTTCACGTAATTATTGCATCTTTATAATACATTCTTGCATTTTTCAAGTTTATCTTGATTTCAATCTACCAGTCACTTCTGATTCATTTTAAATCAAATGCTTTCAATGCAATCTATATCTTATTAAAGATCTAGCGAAAATTGATTGACCGAAGAAAACAATTAGTGAGCATACGTTGATCATTTATAGTTGCTTCAAAAACATTTTTCTTTTGAAACATCCTTACTATATTTAAAATCTATTAAAGCAATATCTTCATATCTTCACAATATTGATTTCGTCAGAGCACAATAATTTGACACAATGATCATTTGATTTTTAATTCACAATCATGATCACATAATAATCATTTTATTATTAGTCCACACTTTGACAAATCTCCAAAATAAGTGAATGGCAAATGTCAGATTAGAGGCGGTTAAATAACAGTCTTGCGTGGCACTTCCTTGCGTGGCTTTACTACGCCGAGCAATGTTGGCGCGCGTTTTCTTGAATTTTGGTTTTATAAAATTTGCATGGCACTGCCACAATGTCGGACCCACCTCCAGCCCGAATTTGACCGACAAGGTCCCTGAAGAATTTTTGGCGTGGATGTACCACGCATGGCAGAGCCACGCACAAAAAAATGTCAAAATTTTGATTAAGCATCAGGTTCGCGTGGCAACGTCGTGTGGAAAAATGCCCACATGTGTAGTTGTGTTATGAATTATCGTTTGTGTCCACTTTTCCAACTGGCTGAAGAAACGGTTGAGCACTTGTTCTTTTATTGTCGACGGGACCTATGGTTGGAGCTAGCTCATCCCCTTTCTCACTGGGGTTTCACCTTTTCTTTGAGAATTCACACCATCCTACTCGACGACTCACCTGATAGATTCTTCTGCTCTTACTCTTTGGTATGTGTGCAAGCTAGTAGTTTTGTGAAAAAATTGAACGACGAGAAATCAACAAGTGTTTGAGGGTGCCTCGTCTCCCCTCTTGACTACGGCTTGTAGGCGGTTGGCTTTCTTATGTATACATACTACTTACTTAGTTTTGAACTACTGCCTTGCGTAGTGTGCAATGGTCCTTGTGTTTTGGCTATATAGGTTGTCCTCTTGGACTTCTAGTTGACTCAACCTTGGGTTGCCATCTTTTTGTACTTGTATATTTGTATATATATGATAGTATCTTTAAGCTCTCAAAAAACAATGCACATGTATAATAACACAATCATAATCTTAATAGTTCTATATGCTAAAGTCTTGCCCAATATATTTTTCCCAAAGGGGGAGAGGGTGCACACATGATAGTTAAAAATGCTAGTTTTTTTTTTTAGGCCCAAAATGTGCCTATAGATTATGGAGAGAGAGAGAGAGAGAGAGAGAGAGAGAGAGAGAGAGAGAGAGAGAGAGAGAGAGAGAGAGAGAGAGAGAGATCTAGCTATCCCAACAACTGAAGTATGCGAGTTCAATTTGCAAAAAATTTAGTTATATGATTATTCTCAAACCTAACACAAGGAAAATTGGTCAAAATTACTAACCAATGTCCTTTGCCTTGACTATTTGGCAAACTGTTGCTACATTTTTATGAAAAAGAAAAGATTTAAAGCCTCAATACTCATTGAATACGCATTATTTCTAAAGTATGATTTCAACATTGATGCGCTTTGAATCATGTTTGTACACAAACATGATCATTCCTTCACAAGGAGTTAAGAATGCTTCCAAACATAGGCTTGGTTGGTGGAGCCACTTTTTCTCCAAAAGAGTAAGTGTGAAGCTCTCCATTTTTATAAATATTCATCTCTTTGCTTTGTTCATACAAGAAAATATTTACATCTTGGCACTTTTACATAAATGCATATATTAACAAGTAACTTCAAAAA